>JAVYIG010002515.1:0-20000 GCA_035222895.1 Strongylocentrotus droebachiensis | reverse complement strand
CTTAATCTCATCAGGATGAGAGGTGAAGCACTGCACCTGTCTGGTGGAGCTAGCACCCTTTAGGACCAGTGTGATGTGTGCTGTTTGACCCTCTACCACCCCCCCCCCCCCCCTCCACTTCCTCTCTCTCATTACATACCTTAATCTCATCTGGATGAGAGGTGAAGCACTGCACCTGTCTGGTGGAGCTAGCACCCTTTAGGACCAGTGTGATGTGTGCTGTCTGACCCTCTACCCCCCCCCCCCCCCTCCCCTTCCTCTCTCTCTCGTTACATACCTTAATCTCATCTGGATGAGAGGTAAAGCACTGCACCTGTCAGGTCGAGCTAGCACCCTTTAGGACCAGTGTGATGTGTGCTGTCTGACCCTCTACCCCCTCCCCCTCCCTCCCTTCCCCTCCCCCTCCCTCCCTTCCTCTCTCTCATTCGAACATGTACCTTAATCTCATCAGGATGAGAGGTGAAGCATTGCACCTGTCTGGTGGAGCTAGCACCCTTTAGGACCAGTGTGATATGTGCTGTCTGACCCTCTCCCCCCCCCCCCCCCTCCCTCTCTTCCACTCCCCTTCCTCTCTCTCGTTACATACCTTAATCTCATCTGGATGAGAGGTGAAGCATTGCACCTGTCTGGTGGAGCTAGCACCCTTTAGGACCAGTGTGATGTGTGCTGTCTGACCCTCTACCCCCCTCCCCCTCCCTCTCTTCCCCTCCCCTTCCTCTCTCTCGTTACATACCTTAATCTCATCAGGATGAGAGGTGAAGCATTGCATCTGTCTGGTGGAGCTAGCACCCTTTAGGACCAGTGTGATGTCTGACCCTCTACCCCCCTCCCCCTCCCTCTCTTCCCCTCCCCTTCCTCTCTCTCGTTACATACCTTAATCTCATCAGGATGAGAGGTGAAGCATTGCACCTGTCTGGTGGAGCTAGCACCATTTAGGACCAGTGTGATGTGTGCTGTCTGACCCTCTACCCCCCTCCCCCTCCCTTCCTTCCCCTCCCCTTCCTCTCTCTCGTTACATACATGTACCTTAATCTCATCAGGATGAGAGGTGAAGCATTGCACCTGTCTGGTCGAGCTAGCACCCTTTAGGACCAGTGTGATATGTGCTGTCTGACCCTCTACCCCCCCCCCCCTCCCCCTCCCTCTCTTCCCCTCCCCTTCCTCTCTCTCGTTACATACCTTAATCTCATCAGGATGAGAGGTGAAGCACTGCACCTGTCTGGTCGAGCTAGCACCCTTTAGGACCAGTGTGATGTGTGCTGTCTGACCCTCTACACACGTTACATCTACCCTCTGTAGTGTGTGGATGAAGAACTCCCATGTCTGTAGCGGTCTGGACAAGTACTGGCTCCTATAAAGACATTGACCAGAGTATGGTACACTTTGATTTGATTTATTTACCGACAGCAATGCAGTAATAAATTTCATACAATGATATTTACATATAAAAGAAGAGAAACTATTGGTTGGTAAAGGGGGACAGATAATACCACATGTGCTATTGGAGCCAAACCCCTTACAGCTAAACAAAGTAGTTTGGTACAAGTAAGTTCAGAAACCGAAAAACAACAGCAAAGTAATGAATTTATCATTACAATATACAAAGTGATAACATAAAATAGAATTTTGTTTTGATTTCACATTTATGATTTGTTGAACAAATAAATTGTAACAATTTTGACTTAGTGACTATTTGATCATAACAACAAGGCATCAACAAATTCTGCTCAGAGGTTGAGAAACAGATGTCAGCAAATATGACAAAAGATTATGAGTTCTGAGATATAAACTTCAAGTAATAAACAAATAAAACTCCTTTGAGACTACAAATGGACAATATATGCTTAAACTTGTTCAGCGGATACAATTTATTTGTAGTCCTGAATATTCAGTGGGTGGATGGTTTGGTGTTATCCAAATCTTTATTTTCTGTCATGGACATGAACTAAAAATAACCTTTAATTCCTCAATATTTTGTTAATTAAAAAAAAAAACTTTTGATCTGGATGGGCAATCTCCACCACAAATATGAAACGTGTAAAAATCTCAACACATACACATTATTCCTCTCATTAATCATGAAATACAGTTAATTCATGTCCAATCATGAAAGCAGATAATAAGACTGAACTCACGAGTAGATGAGAAGATAGAACTTTCTGATAGAGGGCGACGCACCGCACGCTGCTTTGAGAAAGATCTCGTGAGGTTCTCCTGGATGCTATACAGGGACAAACAAATATGAAAACAACTAGATTTATACTTCAACAAACTTTTATTTCCTTCCAAAGTCAAATACAATGGAATATGAAAAATAGTATTAACAAAATTAGCTATAGAAATGATATATATCAATCCTATGAGATTCTCAAGGCACCAACAGAGTAAACTATTACCCTGGCTTTAGCCCAGCTGTTCTAAGGCATCATTTAATGAATACATTTCTACCAGGTACCCATACTATACCTGGGTGGCGAGTGGCAAATGCAGACTAATGTCTTGCCAAAGGACATTAGTACAGCAGTGAGACTTAAACCGTGAACCACGTGTTTCAAAGTCTGGTGAAATATCCATAAAACCATGACACCTCTTCATCTAGAAGTAAGGCCTTACCCACATACTGGGGTAAATCATGGTGGTTTCCTGCGGGCCATTCAAGCATACTTTAAGCATGCTGCACTTCAAATGTTTGTATCGCATAACACACAGATAAGTATGTTCGTTTGAGTGTGTAGGACCATCATGGTGTTCTGCTACATGTTGTTTCTCATCCAAACTTGCCAGTAATTTCAAAGCCCGCCGCCCACTACACGATTCTCCTGCCTTCTGATTTTCGAAAAAATGGCAATTATATTAGATATGAAATTGCGATATTGTAATATCTCATTCAAAACTTACCGTCTTTTTAGTGTCACATATGACATTTGAATCACTGCACCTCACATAGATACTAGTTACACTTGAAGCACCTATGAGATGACAAACAGAAAATTATAAAACTATTAACAGCGAAACGATAAAAGAGTTGAAGAAATACTTCCTTCAATTCTGCAGAGGAATTTTTAAAAGGCTTTACTGATCAGCTTTTTTCCTTGAAGTTGCTGGTCAAGCTATATATTTCTTTTGTAGCTACAATTTTGTAATCAATTCACGTACGTTAGTTGTCATATAGCTGAAAATAATGTATATAGACAAAAACGATTTGTTTAAATATCAATAAAATTTCCAAAGAAAAGCAAGAATTTCGAACTTCTAAACATGTTGCCAATTCAAAGAGAAGCTTGATTTCTGTTAATGGTATTTCTTTTTTCCTGATTTCTGGTGTGGTAGTTTTGAAGAATATTCAAATGTCCTCATTTTCGAACATTCATGTCCCTGGAGTGTGTAGTCCCATATACCCATATTCCATGTGCAGATCATTTGGTTTTCAGAGTAAATGAGTCAAATATTTTATCATTGCATGATATCTCCACAAGAGCACTTCAAACACAAACTGCAATTTACTATAAAGTGTAAGCAATTTTTCCCAATTGCTTGTAGAAAAATTATTTCATACCGTAACAGCATGACCAGAATTCAACTTTATCTTTAAGAATTTGAATGACTATTTTCCTTTCCTAGCATCACACGTGTGAAGTTCAACCCTGTTTATAGCGACCACCAAAGGGAAACACAAACAGTGGTCTTTGTAGACAGGTTCCTTTAGTACATGTTTCAATGAGAAACCATTTACAAGGGAAACAAAAAGTGTGGTCTCTGTAGACAGGTGGTCACTAAAGCAGGTTTGGATGTACAAGCCCTAGTTACCTGAGGTAGGATGGAACGATGGAAGACGAATGGACTTTCTAAGGAAGGAATGTTCCGGCTGCTGGAGCCTGAAGGTTTGATCGATGACGTGAGGTTGGGGGTCGACGTTGAGGGATAGCACTGCTATGGACTTGTTATCCTGAGTCTTGAAGTACACCTGAAACAGATCACATTAATTCAGTATTAATGATCACACTTGGGTTTAATTATAATAAAAATGATGAATTGAATTCAAGTACCCATCTTTTTGGAAGGTAGCGCAAAGACATGTAAGAAATAATACTATCTGAGCGGAATCTAAAAAAAGAAGATTAAGCAGGCAAAAATAAAATGAATGGTATACTTTATACAGGCAATCTTGAATTCATTTAATGATGGAAAACAAAATCTCACACATATAAATGTAGTAGAAATCCAAAAAAATAGTTGAAACTACAAATAAATGAAATTTGCCAAAACACAATTTTTGTAGAAAAATAAAGATAACCAAGTTAAAAGCTATGAAAGATTAGAATACCTAGGTATTGATTGGTAATCACTCACTTTTATAAGCTGTGATTCCAGGGCTGAGTCTATCTTGTTATCCTTCCCTCGTAGATGGAATTGAGATTTTGGTCCAACGTATGGAGTCTGAATGGAATAGGAGTTGAATTTTCATAATATGATGTGACATGTTCAATATAAATAGTCAAATCCGTCTACAATTCATTTATTTCATAAAATGACACAAGTGTATACGTCAAAAAATGTGTACGCTTTATCTTTATCACTGACTCAACTACCATGAAAATGTATTTCATAATCATCACCATCACCCCCACAATTACCTTTATCGATATCATTACCATACTTATCACCCTCATCATCATCATAACCATCATCACCCCCACCACCACCACCACCACCACCACCACAACCACAACCACCACCACCACCACCACCACCACCACCACCACCACCACCACCACCACCACCACCACCACCACCACCACCACCACCACCACCACCATCATCATCATCATCATCATCACCACAACCACCCTAACAGGTATATTCCTCTATGTCATTCTTCTCCTACTTACCAACAAACAAATAATTATCATTTTGAAGAACGGCAGCAAATAAAGACATTTTTCACTTTTGTAGTACCATTATCATTTTCCTACTTTTAAATTTGAATTTGAACATTATTTCATACTTTCAAAGAAACATCATTATCTCTACCAAACTCACATTTGCAGTGATGGAGTCATCAGCAGTGAAACTCTGGAACTTGAAGGGTACATTGACCTCTTCCTTGGGTCTTAGGAACACCTTGATACCCGGTACATCACCCTTACCGGTGGAAGACCCTCCCTGGTTCACATCAAACAGACCTTCTTCTACCGGTGTGTTGTACATCTCAAAGAATGTCTTGAAGTGACGCCATTCCTTGGGGTTTGTGATCACGCTGAGGCATGAAATGACAATCAAAAGAGTGAACATTGATTACTTTAAAGCCCCCACTGCACTACTTATAGCTACTTGCGCCCTCTATATAGTAAACAATGCCTAATCGGTACCTGTTGGTCCCCCATGATCCCCTTTTTCTTGTGTTAATTGAGAGCTGATTTGATGAGATAACCACCTGTCAGTGACCTTGCAGGGAGGTCCAATCCCACCTGGCCAAACTAGTACAGACGGGCTTTAATTAAACCTGTATTGCAAAGGAATAAAGAAAGTATGTGTGTACATACATGCTGCTTGGGACATGCAGATCTACAGTCTTCATAAACAGACTTAACAATTGAAGATTAATGCGGTGCCAAAGGGACCTTGGCACAAACACACTTACTTGATAAAAGCCTAAAATATCTTAAGATCACTTGATACTGCTCCCTGCCCCCTAGCCCCCCCCCCCCCCACCCCCATCAAACCTCCTAAATGCCCCTATTAAAACTCACCTGAGATTATCATGCTCCCATTGTATAGAGATGGTATGAGAAGCATTGTAGGGGTTCTTCAGAACAAACTCAAAGAACTCTGCCCTTCCAAACGCTGGATTGATGGTGTGTTCTGTCGTGATCACAGACTGTAGCATGCTCATGATGCCATCTTTCTTGGATCTTTCCCTGAGGATTAAAAAAAAAAAAGGAATAAAGATAAACTTGAGTTCTGGTAAAAAAAGAAAAGGAATTCTCACAGAATCAAACGAAACTTACACTGAATGTTCAAGATTACAAATATATGTCAATTGCCAAACAATTTTGGTAGATAATGTATACTGGCTGAGTAATATGTATAGGAAGATAAGGAAATCAAGGTAAGTAGGCCCGACGCCATTTGTGTAGTCCCATATACATCTTTCTGTGTACAGTGCTTGTTAATTACTTTGCCAAGACTGGGCCAAATTTGTTACGATTTTGATGAATCCAGAACCTTGCAGTACACACCAATATTTACATGCTATATGATCAACTTTTTCTGATCCATTCAACATCTTTTCTTTCACAATGTAATCGCATGACCAGAACTCAACTTTATCTTTACTATATTACAAAATTGATAACATCAAGTTGGAAGTAAGTTTTAAGATTGTATATTGGTTAATAACTTTAATATTGCACTTTTTGCAACTTCTCTTGAATGATATTGGAAAGAAGCACACAAAGGACATCGGTGCAGTGTAAGGGATTTAACCCACTACCTTTGCATTTGCGTTTGCACGTCTACACACCTCTATGAACTTTGTTCTTACCTGTATAACTCTATCGTCTTCAAGTCTCTTATCCTCTGTGTCTTCTCCTCTTTCTTCATCTGCAAGAACAAAGAGAGATTAAAAGACGGATGGATAGACAGATACATATATATATATATATATATATAGAGAGAGAGAGAGAGAGAGAGAGAGAGAGAGAGAGAGAGAGAAAGAAAGAGACAGACAGACAGACAGATGGACAGAAAGAATTGCATTACAAATAAATGTTTTACTTTTCTCAAGGTTTCATAAACATCACATTTCATAGCTCCTCCTAAATTGTCACTTTTGATTCCTAAGAAAGGTTGTATCCCTGCCCCCCCCCCCCCCCCCCCCCCCCCCGGACAAAAACCGATACCAACAAACTGAGTCTAGAAGTAGAAATTATTATTAAAAGTAATCCCCAGAAGAGTTAGTTTTGATTGCCGAGTAAAAGTTGCTTTAATTTCCAAGAAAGGCTGTAAGTCCCCACCACCACAAAACAATAACTACAACAAAATGACCTTTGAGTGGCAACCGATTAGAGCATTAACACGTTATTAAGTTTGAAATGCCTACCAGTAAGCTGTTAGTTAGTCCATTATTCTCCCTTCCCTGGGCCTGTCGTAGTGCTTCCATACGGGCCAGCTTCCGTTGCTTTACATGGTCTCCTTCCCGATTTGATTCCTTGAGAGCCACAGTGGTCTTATCACGACGAGAGAAGAGAGCCGTAGCTAGCTCCTGGTCTGCCTCAGCCATGTGAGATGCTAGGTAGCTACGCTTCTGCTTCAGACTGGCCAGGCTTGCATCTGTTTAACGAGACCAAATATAATTTGGTGTTTATAAGTCAAATGAATGTCATTATCAAAAAGATTTGGTTCTATACATTCACACGTTTTATGAAATAGTTATATTCAAAGTTCTCTGGATATTTATAAGGCTGTCTATGTTTGAATCCTGCTGGTTGACCAGCAATGCTCTGCAATTTTCCTTCACATCTAGATTTGTATTCCCAATGTCTAAATTTCATCTTAAATCTGATTGCAGTCTAACTTCTTTCCACTAGATCAATTCATGCAAATACAGATGTATTTGGTGTTTAAAAGTAAAATAAACACATGCTCCAGTGACAATTGCTCAGCAGTCAATGTCCCACATGAACTAAACTTCCACATATCATGATCTCCTTCATTTCTGGAGAAAAAAAAAAGAACTCTACCTCTATCCCTCTATCTAACAAACAAAGCCTGGGGAAAGTGTCACCTGAGCAAATATCGGAGCTCTAAAATATAACGTCTTGATCCACTCACTTGTCTGTTTGGTGCCGGCATGAAGACTGCCCCCTAGGAACGCCCCGCTACCATCCTCCTGAACTATGACCTTGGTATCCTGAAGAGGCAAGGTCGTTGCCTTGATGACCTTAGCATCGACCTCCTGACCTACATTGGCCAGTCGTAAGTGAAGGCGCCCTCTGGTGACGTTCCTTGATCCTACGGGTCGAATGCTTCCACCTCTATGCTGTGATGGGATGGTGAAAGAGAGCACAGCGAATTATTGTTAAAGGTATAGACCAGTTTTGGAAACGCCCCCCTCTCAAAAAATGAAATGGAAGCTCTTTTTAGGCCTACCAATCATGTGAAAGAAAATAAGTGATGATACAAATTTTGCCATTAGACTTATTAGTCAAAACATATTCATTTACATGATTGGTAATAAGAGCTTCCATTTCATTTTTTGAGAGGGGTCATTTCCAAAACTGATCTATACCTTTAAAACCTAACGTACTGTAATGAAGAAAACTATAATAAAAGAATGTTATATCAATTCTTATATTTTATTTTCATTTGTACCAATATATACACTGTACCTGCAGGAGATATTTTGATGTTTTGTCTCTGATTTCCGATGAATTCTAGATTGAATATCTTAAAGGAAAGCCACCGACATGTATGAATTATAAAGCTATAAAGCGTCATATGGCAATATTCATAAAAGACATTTACTTTTATCAAGAATATTAATTCATAAGATCTTCAATTATATTCTGCTAAAAATAGCAAGTTATAAAACCAACAAGATACTTTCTGCATGAGGCATTCTTGAGTACACATATGCCCATGGACACAAGTTTACATAATTTTCATGTAGAAGATGTACTCAAAAGAAATAAATCTGCAAAGAAATATCATCGCTGATTAACTCATATCCTGCCATAAGGCTGCATGCACGCTACCATTATAGTGCTATGTACACACGAGCGCGCTATCGATTGGCTGCTTAATTCACGTAAGCGAGCTACCGCTTCGCTGCTTCATGCATGTTTGCTCGCATTTGTAATAGCAGTTATTGTTCATGCCCATTGTACTGTGCTGAGTGCTTCCCACGCGCTATCGATCGCACCATCAGATTATCAGATTATCTCAAAATAAACTTGGCACTATGGGGATTTGTGGCTTGGCACAGTGGGGATTAGCCCTGTGGCTCTCGGCTGTATTCATCAATGCAGAAGGAGCTAAACTTACAATATCACCGGTGAGTACGTAATCCTCGTCACTATGCTCTGTGGTCAAGATGTCCACTTCATTGGTCACTTGAACTGCCTCTCTACCTCCTCGAAGAAGATGCTGAAAGAATTCACAAAATAAGTACAACATATAGAAGCAAGGTAAAAGATAGCCAATTGCAGTATTTTCTTTCCAAATTACTTTCAGAATTCTTATAAGTCCCCTTTTGCAGACTTGTGCAATCTCATTGAAACTTGGCGAGTATTTATATATCCTTCAGATATTGTGTGTGAGATTTAACAGTCATAGGTTCTGAAACTTCTTTGTGAAAAATGAAAATCTAGCACTGTATTCAAACTGCTGCAGAGGGAGCTTCTTCTTAAATCAACGGATATAACGGTCAAATTAACTTTGAATATCTATTTCCACCAATGCTGGTGTCAGCAAATTTCCCGTGTAAACTGACGACCCTCTCCCTGTAAGGATTGCATTGAACACAGGCCAATGGCCTGGGTTGATGTTTACCTTGAGATCAACAGCCAAAGATCCGAGGAGGAGCAGAGAGTCTCCGTCCCAGACATCTATGTGGAATGTCTGCTTCTCAAGGTAGTGAAGGAATAGTCTTGCTTCCCCAGGCTTCAGGAAAGATGGATCGACATTGTAGCGTACCTGTATGGAGATAGAGCAAGACCGTCAGCATCATCATCATCTATACTACCATCATCAATACTAACATCATCAAATACCATCCCCATTATCAACCTCCAACACCATCTCCTCCTCCTCCTTATCATCATCATCATAGCCATTTATTATCAATATCATCACCACAATTATCATCATCATCATCATCAACATCATCATCAACATCATCATCATCATCATCATCATCATAATCACCATCATACTCACCATCATCATAATCATCATCATCATCATCATCATCATAATCATCATCATCATCATCACCATCATCATCATCCTCCTCCTCATCATCCTCATCATCATTATCCTCATCATCATCATCATCATCGTCATCATCCTCATCATCATCATTAACATCATCATCATCATCATCGTCATCATCATCATCATCGTCATCATTGTCATCATCATCATCATCATCATCACCATCATCATCACCATCATCATCATCATCCTCCTCCTCTTAATCTCACCATCCATCCAGGAGGACCATCATCCGGTTCATTACTGTCTTTCCTCAGCCTTTTCAAGATGAAGGGAAGACTTTGTGGATCAGCCGACAACTTTCCTTCAATTTCACCAAGTAATAACCTGAAGTTAGAAAGAAGAAAAAAAGAAATAAAAATTAACTCTCTACTTTACCACGGTCACAATTTTCACACTTTTGCAAAACGAAACACAGCCTTAAAAAAAAAAATCCAAAAAAGTTTCCAATACATCATCCTCCCATGTAGTGTCATAGAGAAACATGTGTATGGTTGGAATACTGAAAACTGAGAAGTTGATAGTATAACAATATTTAAATACAATCAATGCCCATTTATACTCAAATTCTAATTCTATACAAACTGGAAAGACAACTTTAGGCTAAAAAATAATCTATATGTAATCTATGCAACAAAGAAGAAGAAGAGAAAACATTCTAGCATCAAACGACATATGGTAGTGCAAGAAAAGTGGGGAAAGGTTTTACACAAATATTTGCTCTTCTGTTCATGCATCATTATTCATGAGGCCAACCACAATTCTCGCTACCCTAAATAGGTACGAAAATCTCGAAATTCGCGAGACGAGGTAATTTTCACTCTCTCGGGTCGTCACTACAACTTCCGGTATAGAGTCCCATCCCGCTGGCGCTAGCGCCTGTGTTCGCTGTGCAGAGTTTTCACGCACGCTAAAATCGATGCCAATCAGTGTAATTTGTACAGATTATAATATGCAATGGAAAGTTTCGGGCAGAATTAGTGACTTTAGCACAAAAGGCCGTTAAACTCTACCGTGAAAGAGAGGGTTGTGATCACGAACGCCTGCACAGGAAGCTGTAATGTCGAAAAGCTATCCCATAATGCAATGCGCGTTTTCAGGATTTTCCCCGGATCTCGGCAGAATCGCTATTTGGGGTAGCGAGAATTGTGTAGTTGCCTTGAATGGATTGAAGAAAAAACTTGAAATTGTTATTTACTAAAATATTCCAATTACATGTACCTTTCTGTTGTTACTGGTGGGTATCTGTAGAATTGGAATGTGAAGAAGACAGTCTTCGGCATCTGCTTCTGATTGACTTCAAATGAAAGGATTCTGTATCAAATATGAAGAAAAAGAAAGAAAAAAAGAATACTAAAAGGGATTAAACAGAATTATATAAATCAAATCAAAATTAAAGCCCTGTCACTTGGCAATATCTACAATTTACATACCCGATATTAAGTTATTTTGACATTGCTAAAACGAATTTTCCCTAACAGTTCAAGATTTTTTAAACATAAAAGATGACATTTTGATGCTTATAAGGAAACATGGTCCAGAGAGAATTACTCTGAAGTGAATAACAGTAACCACATTCCTAACTTAGACCCTGGACCACACACCGCATCTAAACCTAACCTGAAACCCACTTGCAACCCTAATTAGGGCTTGACTCTAACAGGTGCCCGCTGAAAATGGGCCTCACAAAAATCTACATGTAACTCTGAACCCCCTAAATTTCTGAAACTATTAAAAAACTAGGTCCATGAACACAGGCCATACAAATTTCAATCTAAACCCCTGTGAAAAAAAAAGTAAGTAGCCCTTCTTTAACCCCACACCTAGATGTTTTGATGAAAGAAAGTTTGGAGAAATAGTTGCAGGGACAAGTTACAGGTCATCTAGGCCCTTTTTCACAAAACTTGACATCAGTGACAAATGATTTTTTTTGTATAAGCTACTGAAATCCTTGCTTCTGATTGGTTATTAGCAGATTTGTCACTGCTTTAGGGCATTTGTCATTGAAAAAAGGCTTTGTGAAATGGGTCCCAGGAAATTGAGCCATATGCTTTCGGAACTGCCAAACTTGACTATATGGTTTAGAAGTAATGTGCCCTCTCTCAATGTGCTTAAAACAAATTATATTCATTTTAGAGGTAGAAAATCTAATAACAACCTAGCTCTTAATATTAAACTAGATGATATTTCTATAGAGAGAAAGACATGTACAAAGTTCCTTGGTGTCTATATCAATGAAAAACTTGAAAGTGATTTGTTATATTATATTCTTTTTCATGTGATGTTAACTCCAGTGAATTGTGAACATGCATATATAAATAAAAAAATATAAAAAATAAAATACAAACCTTGACATAGCCAGGAACTGGACGACGATCTCATTGCTCTGTAGTGGATCATTAATCTCCCGTTGAGGATTAAGCCGGGCGTGGTCATTAGGATCAACCACCTCTGGGGCTTCCCCCCTCCTGTCTGTGATCTCTGGGAAGCCTGCCTGGAAGAGTCTGGCGTATGCTGCTCGGCTAAGACCAGAACCCCTAGGGGCAAGGGAAGGAGAGCAACATCTTTAGAATACACCAGTCACACAGCAGCTGAAAACAGCCAAAACCAATTCCGTACTGACTGCTAATAAACAGGTTTACTAACATATTCAAGTTTTGTGCATAATTTTTAAAGCTTATATGTACTAGTTTATAGGAGGGATTAGACCGCTTCGCAAGGTCACTGACAGGTGGTTATCTCATCAAATCAGCTCTCAATTAACATAAGAAAAAGAGGATCATTGGGGACCAACAAGCACCATTAGGCACTGTTTGCTATATACCGGTAGAGGGCGCATGTAGCTATAAGTATCGCAGTGAGGCTTTAAACAAAGGTTGTTCTTGACAACCCCAAAGCTTGCCCTGCCGACAAAGCACCAAGTAATGCTTGCATACTGGTTTCAAAGTATTGTATTTCATTCATTAATTACAGGTTAATGAAATAACTCGTCACTAGGTCCCCAGGAAAGGAACATCCATCCATTTGGATATGTTTAGTAAACTGCTTTATAAGATGATGACGCAGATCCTAATCAAATGATTGGTTGAGATTGACACATGACCTGGCATTAATTTAGCCTAACGCGAAATTGGATAATGACCGGTCATTATCCAATGGTAATGACCGGTCATTAGTAAAATCATGTTATAAAACATCATTTTATTTAAAAAATAAAACATAATCTTATAAAACAAATAATACACATCATTTTGTATGGGCATTAGTAAAATTACACACACTCGATACCTTCAAAACAGTCCAATCACACCCGGCTATCGCCTTGGGCGAGTTAGACTGTTCCAAAGGTACCTTTTGTGGGTAATTCTTACCAATGCCCTCACTGCTGTGTATTATTTGTATACTATTGACAGAATCTTCCGTCATTTGGAGCAATGTAACTTTGTTTGGTCTGATGTCAGTTTGGTATTGGTCTAGGAGGCCTGACTGGGGTATTAAAAGACAGAATGATATAGTTTCTTTGTATCAACTAATCATTTTGACATGGTGAAGAAAGAAAGAAAGCAGTAAGATTGGTTTAAATGAAGAGGTTTTCGAGACAAGAAGTGGAGGCATGGAGTGACATCATGGGCGAGAGTTAGTAGCCTCTCGGAAGAGGAAAAATACAGAATTTAATAAATGATAAATGACGGTGATGATACATACTTCCACATTTGAACACTAGGATTTCCCACATCATACCACACATATCCAAGCTAAAATAAATTCCATGAACTTCCAAGACAAACTTTAAAATTCCATGGTTTTGCTTTGGGCAAGGAAACAATTTTGGACTCCCTGACTTTCCAAATGCTTTGTAAGACTTAGGGCTTCTTCCCAAATAAAGCCTTATTTGCATACATTTTTTGTAAATGATCTTGAGAAACACTTTGCTACCCTTTCTCCACAAAAACCCTCGGTTGGGTCACCCAAACTGAAAGGAAACAGCTGGATCACGCTACCCCACTCTCATCTCTTTATGGGTCTTGAACCCTGGACTTACCCTTGCTGCACAGGACCAGTGGTGATGATGGGGGCGTGCACAGGGGTGAATGGAATCTCATCAAGTGGGTCACCGTGTCCTACAGGAGCCTAACAACAAAAACAAGGAAAACAAGTATTTCAGAAACTGAAAAGGATGACCATATTCATGTGCTCTTCAAAATGATCTTTACATTTGAAATCTTTCTCATTTTTACACTCTTTAAAGCCCCTGTGCACTATAGTTTGGCATGGACAGATTAGACCTCCCTGCAAGGTCACTGGCAGATGGTTATCTCATCATATCAGCTCTCAATTAACATAAGAAAAGGGCATTATGAGGGATCAACAGGAACCGCTTAGGCATTGTTGGCTGTATAGAGGGCGTACATGTAAGTAGCTATAAGTAGTACATTGGGGCTTTAAGACTTTTAAATTGATTCTTTAATCCTACTAGACCCATGCACCCATGAAAAAGCAGTCATATGCAAATGCTAAAAATCATTTCAAGAAAGAAAGAGACAATCTTGCAATGCTGAAATACAAAAATCGCTAAAGATATGAAAATTACACTTAAACTTGATATTTTACATGATAATTAATTTATATCTGATGATTCTTGAAGGCACAGAATCCATGAAAACCAATGATAACTACAACCAAAAAGTAATAGCTGACTCCCAACATTATGATCAACATCCACAAGAATATCTTTGAAGTTAAGGAAGATCATCTCAGAGGTCCCTATGAAGTGCTGGGTGGAGGAACTGGGATCGAAACAACAGAACAATCAGGACCCTCCCCCCTTTCTTGATATACCCACCTCCATATGCATGATGTCATAGGGTGTCCTAGCCGCCATGGGTTGTGGCTGTATGGGAGGGTACTGCCCTCTCATACCAGGGGGGCCCATATAGGGCTGGGTGGAGGGGCCAGTGGCGTACATCTGGGGCATGAGGTACTGCTGCTGGGCGGGGCCCTGGGCGGGGCCCCGGTCAGGGCGGTGGAGTGAGGCTGGAGGTTGTTGAATGTGGAGTGGCTTGCTCCTATTGGTAACCTGTGGAAAATATAGACAGAAATCAACAACTAAAGTTTCTTTTTAATGAAACAATTAAAAGGCGGTAAAAAGAGAAGAAGAGAGAATTAGAGAGGGAGGGAGAAAGGGTGATAGATGTGAGAGGGGGAAGCAGAGAGAGAAAGAAGGGGACATGGGGAGAAAAAGGGAGGGAGGGTTAGCGAGAAGGATGGAGGGAAGAGAGAAGGAGAGACAGAGACAGAGGGGGAGAGAAAATGAGGGACAGAGAAAGAGAGAGAGAGAGAGTGAGAAGGAAAGGAGAGAGAGATAGGGAGAGGGAGAGAGAAAGAGAGAGAGACAGAGAGAGACAGAGAGACAGACATACAGATATATTATTACATCACAACTTATTACATTTTCTGTGTGGTGAAAGACAAATTTCATCTAAGAAACTGAATTCTGACATTGGGTTTGGATTAAGTATGGCTAGTTTTTAAGTCTTTACACATGAGAGATACATGGTGTTCAATCTAAAAATAATAGATGTACAAGGCGTAAAAATTCAGAATTCCACTAAAAAAAGTTCATGGAATGAACAATTTGTGATCAAAGAATTTGATGTAGGAAATACAGCCTAAATTTCTACCATACCTTGGAGATCTCGGTATGGGAGGTTTACCCATGATTGAAGGAGGAAGTTCATTCATCATTGATGCTTCTGTTCCGCTCGTCTGGATGGCAGCGACTGCATGGATGGATACTGCCCTCTAGAGTTGGGTCTCAAGTCCTTTGGGAATGAACATAGAGATTTAGATGAATGAAAATCAAAAGAAAATTATTTAATGAATGAAGAATTATGAATATTGAATTCCATAATAATCATCACATCAACGCACTTCACAAAGTAGTGAGTAAACTATGAAACTCACTGAAAATTGTAGTGGCATTTGCATGAATACACAAATATTTAATCCCCCAAATATTGTTGATGTAGTCAAAGGAAGTAGGAAGTTCAAACGCATCTTTCTAAAAATTTAGATTTACCAACATCCCTACTATCTATGCCATTTGTTTTCTGGATGTGGATTTATTTGTACCACTTGGTTTCACAGAGCTACTCTTTCAAAACTCAACTATCCCTTTAAGGTCCTTCTAGCTCCAAACAAGCAAAACATAGCGTATTCTTTAATAACCTGGTAAACTGAAGCACATCTGATTGATATTAGTCAAGTCATCAGAAGGTGAATCATACAAATTACATGTACACTGTGAATTGTTATTCTGTATAATTAAAGATGATTATAATGGAGGTATAATTTGAGAAATGATAGGGAAAATATTGGCAACAATGGGTTCTTTCGACTATTAACACAAAATAACCAGGAAATATTTAATTAATATTTGATACTTAGGCTAATTTCAAATCATTACTCATACCATTTATAACCAGTGCCAAAAACCACACAAGATTAGTTTACAAAAACACCAGAACAAGGTACAGTATATATTACATGTGAATACATACATTATAAAAGGTATTAAAGGGAGGTGTTACTACTTCAGTCAGAAGGGATTAGACCACACAGCGAGCCAGCGAGGTCACCTCACAGGTGACTATCTCATTAACTCAGCTCTCATTTAACATAAGAAAACGAGGATCATGGGGGACGAACAGGCACCGATTGGGGAAGTTTTTTATATAGAGGGAGCAAGTAGCTACAAGTAGGACAGTGTGCCTTTAACATCTTTTAATTTGCTACAACCATCAGGGCCCCATTTCACAAAACTTGTCATCAGTGACAAATGACAGTTTTTGTTATAAGCTAGTGAAATCATTGCTTCTGATTGGTTATCAGCAGATTTGTCACATATTTTGTCATTTGTTATTGAAAAAAGGCTTTGTGAAACGGGTCCCAGTTCAAAAGGAGAAAATATGCAGGAAGAAAATCATGCCATCTTGAAGAGTTTGTCAGACATTGATTGCTATATGAAATAAGCCGAACTTACATAACCCCACAAGTAAAGAAAATACAGCATAATCTAAATCTTTTAATTAGATGATTTAGCTCCACCAACGTACAGTACGTGTATTCAATATTCAGAACAGAACAGATAGAATGAGAGAGAAAGAGGAAACAGAGAGAGAGAGAGAAAGAGAGAGAAAGAGAGAGAAAGAGAGAGAGGGAGAGAAAGAAAGAGAGAGAGAGAGAGAGGGAGAGAGAAAGAGAGAGAGAGAGAGAGAGAGGCATCATCTAACTCTTGTATAGTGTTACAAGAAAAGTGCTTTAGGAAAGTAGACAAATTAACAAATGACTGCGAGTTTACATGGACATACATGATACATGTAATACATTAATATCACAATATTGTTACTTTACAGTGATAGTTGATAAAACAAGAGTGCCAAAAACGTTATCATGAGATACATGTACTTTACCTCAGTATCCAGCTATGGAAAAAGGCAAGTCAATATCGAGAAGGTACGATTAAATGAGATTCAGTCACAAAACATATAAACTGACATTTGCAGACTTAGTAATAATTTATAACATTTGCATGAAAATCAAATATTAAAATCATTATGAAAATGTCAATGAAAATGGCAGTTTGAACTATTTGAAATGTGAATCTTCTGTGATTCATATGCAATATTAATGATTTATACATTGTAGAATAAAAAAGAAGATACTCTCTGGTTTCTGAATCACTTTACAACTACTTACATGTACATATTGTATCTTTTTGTATTTAATAATAATATTAATGACAATAATAAAAATCACTATTTGTTTAGCCCTTAATACTGTTTGTATGTGCTTAACATTGTCATAGGCCATTGGATTCAATTGCTAATCTGCACATTATAGGGCACACTCTCTGCTCCCTGGGGAGTATTCCGGCCAGGCGCCATTTAACAAACACACACATCATGATTTAACAACATTAATTTTCGCATCCTACCGGGTACCCTTTAAACACCCAGGTGGAGTGTGGCAAATGTAGATAAATGTCTTGAAAAAGGACATTAGCAGAGATGCCAACTTTTGGAAAACAGAAACAGGGAGGATAATGTGCGCATAGCGCACATTTCGAGCACGTAGCCCCCGACTTATGTGGCCGGGTTTCAGGGCCCGCCATAGGGCCCTGGAAGCTCTGGGGTTCTAGATGCTCTCTGGTGAATTCTGAGCCTTATTTTGGAGCATTTTACATGTGTATTTAGTTAAATAATTCCCACTTTTTTAAAAATAACATACAAATTGTACAAAATGCATGATGAATTCCTTTCAGACTTCCGGATACAAAGGTACTTGAAATTGTATTCGGTCTTATACTTCTGAGACCATTTCTTGGTCTTCTTTTGCTGATTTTCCGCTATTTGGATTCTGTGTCAATATGCATTGGTTACGGCGATCCATACGCTGAAACAATCTACATTTAATTTGTCTTTTAACATAGTGGAATTACTACATGCTAAAGTTAGCAAACAATATTTCTCATTCAATTCACAGATATATATATACTGATAAGCGCCAAAAAAAATATCATAATTTTAATTTTTTTTTTGTTAAAGTGATTAAATCGGGAGGATAAGGATGGAGATCGTAAGGTCGAAGTTGGGGTGAATTATCGGGAGCCTCCCGATGAAATCGGGATGGTTGGCATCTCTGCACTCTTCTCAAACACGACGACCCCCCCCCCCCCCCTCCTACACACAGGTGTAATCTTATATCAGCTGGTGGTAAAAGGGTGTTGTGAACCCACATCACACAGCTCTCTGCACTCTTCTCAAACATAACAACCTCCCCCTGCCTCCCCCCCCCCCCTACACACAGGTGTAATCATATTTGAGCTTGTGGTAAAAGGGTGTTGTGAACCCACAGCTCTCTGCACTCTTCTCAAACATCACCACCCCCCCCCCCCTCCTCCCCCTACAAACAGGTGTAATCTATATCAGCTGGTGGTAAAAGGGTGTTGTAAACCCACATCACACAGCTATCTCCACTCTTCTCAAACACAACACCCTGCACTCTTCTCAAACATCACCACCCCCCCCCCTCCTCCCCTACAAACAGGTGTAATCTTATATCAGCTGGTGGTAAAAGGGTGTTGTAAACCCACATCACACAGCTATCTCCACTCTTCTCAAACACAACACCCCCCTACACTCAGGTGTAATCTTATATCAGCTATTGGTAAAAGGGTGTTGTAAACCCACATCACACAGCTCTCTTCACTCTTCTCAAACACAATGCCCCCCCCCCCTACACACAGGTGTAATCTTATATCAGCTGGTGGTAAAAGGGTGTTGTGAACCCACATCACACAGCTCTCTCCACTCTTCTAAAACATGACGACACCCCCCCCCCCCCTACAAACAGGTGTAATCTTATATCAGCTGGTGGTAAAAGGGTGTTGTGAACCCACATCACACAGCTCTCTCCACTCTTCTCAAACACAAAGCCGCCCCCCCCCCCCTACACACAGGTGTAATCTTATATCAGCTGGTGGTAACAGCAGAGCTGCCAACCTCCAGAACCGAAAATCAGTAATCACAAGGCTCAAAATCAGTAATTTTGGGTATAAATCAGTAATTTCCTATGCGGCGCTATGACTCTAATAAAAACGGCACGCCAACATTGCACAGACACATGATTATCTGACATTTTTGGTGATTTTACTCACACAAAGTTGTTAAATAATGAGTTTCATATCATCACAACACAGTCTTCCAGGAAAAATGGGGGGGGGGGGAAATATATTAAAAAAAAAAAAAAAAAAAAAAAAAAAAAAAAATTAAATCCGTAATTTTAAACAACATTCCGTAATGGTCGTTAATTTCCGTACCAATTACGGGAAATCCGTACTAGTTGGCAGCTCTGTAACAGGGTGTTGTGAACCCACATCACACAGCTCTCTGCACTCTTCTCAAACATCACCACCCCCCCCCCCCCTCCTCCCCCTACAAACA
>JAVYIG010002514.1:0-243408 GCA_035222895.1 Strongylocentrotus droebachiensis | reverse complement strand
AGTTCTAGAGAACCCTCTCGTCCTATATAGCCAGTCCAAGCCCGTCCAATAAGCTCTTAAACAGATCGTAAACAGTTGCCAATACGTTCAACTCGTTCGAACACAGTTTGAGCCCATATGGCAACATTTTCCAGAACGTATAGTGAGAACTAGTTTTGGTGTGATGGGGGCTTGACCAGTGTAAGACGATGATCGGATTCAGGTTTCTTTGTTTGGGGGTCTTTTTTCATGATTTGTGCACGGATATCTCTGATTAATGACAAAGTAAACGAGAGACCACTTCAATGAATCAAGATGCGAGGAGGGATACGGGAAAGGTATTTGATGGTTGGTTGAGCAAATAACTTCTATAGGTAGCACATATTTGCATTCCGAATTGAATTGAATTAAATCTATTAACAATAACACATCAATTAACGACAATATATGAACAACCCTACAATGAAAATATTTATAATGATATATGAATCCATAAAGAAGAGTAATATCGATTGAACAGTAATGACCTTTAAAATGATTATTTAGACATAGATCTGTATGACCATTTAATGTACGAGATGTAAACATAGCTATATATATTATGTACCGGTATGTGTATTAATAGTATTAAGGTGAAGTTGTTAATGGGAACTGGGAGTTAGCACAAGTGCTAGTCGAGCCTAGTTCCACTCGGCAAGATTTTGCTTTTTACAAATATCTGCATGTAAACTTATTTGTTTTGTATTTACATAATATTATACAAACAACAATACAGTATCCCGCAACCCTTTTTTTATAAAGAAAAAGAAAATCTTGAACATGAAAGTTTTGTTCTTTTCAACATTAATTAAGCAGATTTTCTGCAGTTATTCCAGGTTGATATATACATATTTTTATTACGTATGTCAGAGCATTCCTGGAACTTTCTTCTTTATCCACGAGCATGAAAAAAAAGTATATGACGTCTCGACCTCTCTTATAATCATTCAAATTGTTGGAGGGAAAAAAAAAAGAATAAAGAAATCTTGTATGGGTTCTGTTACTGCCGTTGTTCGCGTGCCGCTAATTAGTGTGTAAGGCATACCATTATCTAGATTTTAAAATGTTTTATGGCTTCCGCTCTTCCCTAAAATAAACTTAATGGCATGAAAGAAACGTTACTTTTAAGTTATATATCTAGAAGATGACGACACTTGCTTAACGTTGCAGCTGCGTGGTCGAGAGTCATGAGCATATGGAACCACGATGGAGGGGGCGGGAGGAGGGGGGGGGGGGGGAGCAGAGGATTATGCTCTTTATATTTCATTACATTAATCAACTGGTAATGAGAGCCTGTTAGAACCTATTAGAGGCCAAAAGTCGGACTTCGATTGTTAAAATATAACAATGCCTGTGCATTTTCTGAGAAAAGGAGAATTATGATATTAATACCGAAGGGCAGAGAGAGGGAGAGATAACATGATGACAATTCCTTGGAAAAAATGCAGAAAACAAGTGAATAAAGAATCTCAAAGTCTTATTGTGTTTTATGCTTCTATGCAAAAATTGAGATTAGTGATAACAATTATGTATATTTTAGGTCTAAGAGCCTGTCCCAAATCATTATTCAACAACAATATCCTAGAAACTTCGAATCAGATATAAACAAAAATGTTATATAGCATTTCATTGATCATGACAATCATGCATGCAGTGACGTAATGAGCAAAACTTATGGGTGCAGAAAAAGAAAGAACCCCCCCCCCCCACCTGGAAAAACATGTAATTTCAGCAATATTTGTAAATCACTGGTTTCGAATTAGAAATACACCACGTATAAATTGTATTTGTACGCAAGTGATGACAACGTTTGATAATCTTTCTGTTTGTCGGAGTGATCGAGCGTCTCCACGGTATAAGGCGCTGCCTAGCTCACCGGGTAGAATGTAACCCGCCACGCGCGGTCTATTGTCGCCTGCCTCGAGCGTGTGGAGACCAGGTATTGAAGCGTTAATCACCGTGGCCAAATCATCACCATCAATTTGGAACAATCTCGGTACTTGAAGATGAAAGAAATCTCAAATAATCCGCCATAATCGCGAATTAAGTGAGTCGCTAATGCGTGATTGTTGATGGACAAAGCTGAGAAGAATAGCACTAGGATCTATTGAGTTTGACTCGGGAGGGAGGGCTTTATTCTCGCCATACCAAGAATTTACCATTTTGCTGTCAGCCATCGAAGCTACAGTGTTTATTCCCATCACTACAATGTTCACTTTAGAAAGCCTGACCCTGAAGATTATCGAATTCGAATACAAAATCAATGTATCGAAACGTCTCGTCGTTCCGCTGACGTTCTATTAAGTTAAATAACTAACCTAACAAACAAAAACATAAATACAAACAGATAAACACAAACGAATGAAAGGAACGCACAATCGAACAAACAAGCATACAAAACAAACGAATACAAAATCAAGCAAACAAACAAAGAAACAAAGAAACAAACTTACAACGTACCCCTACAAAAAAAAATAAAGGTAAAGACCAGAAGTTTTAGAAACGCCCCCTCTCAAAAATGAAATGGAAGCTCTTATGCTATTACCAATCATGTGAAAGAATATGTTTTGAGTAAAACGTGATCATACAAATTTTGCCGAGAAACCGCCTACTAATTGATATATTTAGTAAATTATTATATCTATTTGGACCTGATAGATATAACGCACGTGTCACACACGTGTGTGTGTGTGTGTGTGTGTGGGGGGGGGTAGTCCCATATTCTGTGTACAGTGCTTGCAACTTCATCAAGACTGGGCCGAACTTCTTATCATTTTGATGTTTCCAGAACCTTGCAGTACACACCAATACTTATATGCTAGATGATCAACCTTTTCTGATCGATCGATTCCATAACGTTTCTTCACAATGCAATCGCATGACCATAACTGGTCTTTATCTTTATCAAAAATGACCTTGCTCATAAATGCTCATTAAGGTAGTTCTTTGAAGACATAATTTCTCCTTGAAAAGACATTGCTACAATCATGAAAACAAATTATTGTGAAGATAAAGGCAAACCCAGTATGAAATTTGGACTTAATTTTGAAAAGTGTGTGTGCGTGTATGTGTGTGTGTGGTGGGTTACAATTTGGGCTCACTTGATTAGACTTTCAATATTTTGTTCAAAATAACATACTTTTTATGAGTTATTTAATGCTATTGATTCTTAACTCGCCAGCTTGACGCCTTGCGATTATTGCATAAAAAGGAGAAAGTTTTTCTCTGCCAGTATAATTTTGCCTTGACTACAGTGATTACCTGTCAAACTGACCACAATCTTTATCAGTAGGAAAACTGTTTCAAAGATGGAGCAGGTCTTAATACGAAGTGTTGAACAATTGGTTTCCACTGCGAATCAAATCCTATGTTTGCAAACTGAGGCCAAACTTCACTTGTTCTCTTTCAAACAGATTAAGATTTGAGGGATGCGTACTGAAAAGACAGAATAACGCCAAAACCTACGGGTGGCGCAGTGAGGAGTCAATACCTAATCCTAATCCGGATTATGGATTTATGGTGTACAGTGGGGAAAAAGACTAAAATTGGTGGTGAGAGTTGTCTAGCAGCTGCAAATCTGAAACATTCTCTTTCATGCTGGGATCTGCCAATCCAGATATTTGGAGATAGCTGATAAAGAGAATGAAAACAGAAGAGCAACAAAAACGTCAGGAATGATTATGGGGTGTATAGTTCCTTTGTCAGATTACTGTCAAGTGGTGGTCGACCACCCGTCTCTTGAAGTTTTTAAATTCGTTACACATAGATAAATACCGTGTGTCTCAAAAAAAACGTAACACTTTTGAAATGGTTGCCAAATTGAGCATATATAATTTTATGAAAAAATGTCTATATGTATGGAAAGCTAAAGGACCAACCTTTCATATGATATGAAAAAATTAAAAAAAATCATGCTTCGATGGACAGTGTTCACTTAAGTTAGAGGTATGAAAATGGGCCTGCGCAGGATTTTTCCTTCCAATTTTGGACAGGTAAATTACTTGTAACTTACAAAATAAGGTCGATATGAGATATTCATGATCGATGGATCAAAAGGATATTTTGAATCAAAAGGATATTTTGAATACCTCGAATTCTGGTATTTTCAATGCATAATGAATGATGTACTTAGCTATTACATGTTTGGGTCATTCATAAAACCTGAATAAAATGTGATTGATGATCCACCAAACTTACGGAAGAAAACTGATAAAGAAAAGGCAAGGGGTAGGTGATGGGATGGGAAAAGGTTGTGGGGGGGAGGAGAGTGGGTTGCATAATGTCAATTATGATTTTGAATACGGTATTTCAATTTAACATTTTCCCATTCTTCCTTCATCCTGTTCACATCTACCAGATCAATGATACAATAAGATGGGAGTGGAAGTTGGTGTGTGTGTGTGTGTGTGTGTGTGGCAGGGGTGGTGTTTGGGGATTGATAAATGACAGAGAGAAAGGACTGGTATTCAAAACATCCTTTTAACTCTTAATCCATCGATCATGAATATCTCATATCAAACTTATTTTGTATGCTAAAAGTAACTTACCTGTCCAAAATTGGAAGGAAAAATCCTGCGCAGGCCCATTTTCATACCTCTAACTTAAGTGAACACTGTTCATCGAAGCATGATTTTTTTTTCAATTTTTTCATATCATATGAAAGGTTGGTCCTTTAGCTTTCCATACATATCAACATTTTTTCATAAAATTATATATGCTCAATTTGGCAACCATTTCAAAAGTGTTACGTTTTTTTTGAGACACACGGTATATCGCAGAAGTACCCAAAACACGTATTCCAATCGGCCTCACAACTATTAAGATTTTGTCAAATTGCACAATACACTAGATTCTTCATACAACATATTTCGGCTCGAAGAGATCATTTCCTGCACACAGAATAATACGAATAACACTCATAGATCAAAAACATAGTCTGCCAGTACTTCTCTCATCATGCCCAAATCTATATATTTACAGTCAGAGTTTGAATTTTCGATATTACCATCGTCATATCATACTTGAAAATCGGTATATTTTAACGTCACAGTTTAACGTCAATTTACCATTATGCCATCTCCCCACCCTCGAAATTAACATGAAAAAAGCTTATGGTCTGACATTTGTATGGTTATATATTACCCTTGGTGAAATAACAGAGGTTATTGCAAGTGTAATCAATGCTTATCTTGAACATTTCCTTCTGAAATGTTCGGATAATAAAACGTAGCAAAGACGTGTTACATAATCAGAACAGGATTTATATGCAGATCGATTGCAGATATACTCGATTATCATACTCTATTGTTATTGCCATCTTCGGAATATTGTGGAGGATTTTTAAATTTCTCGATGTGAATAAAATATCTTCATGCATGCTGGCCTTACTTGTGTTGTACCTTGATGAGATTATTACAATTGTTTATCCGCGTAAGATGAAAGAAAGCTTGAAACTGTTCAGAACTACGCCCCTGCTGTTTTGAAGTTTAGGACTAATATTTCGCCGGTGATTCCTCTGTTTCTACCATTTGTTTAAAAAAAAGATTTGTCTACCAAACGGAATTGATCTTATAGGTTGAGTTATACAACATCCTCAACCATTTTGCTCCTAAATGCCTAAACGACATCCTGAAAATATGCGCAGCCCTTAAATTATCTCAAAATCTTGTTTTCGATAACTGACTTATCGTAAAGTATATATAATTTTCATGAAGTCATACTCTTTTGTACTATAACACGTTTTGCAATGGCTTCACGAAAAACAACAACTTTGAACAACATGCCACTTTGTATGATAATCAGAGATGACTTATCCCGATACCTTTAAAAAGATCCATCAAAGCTTACTTGTCCCAACAGTAATAATTATATTCATAAGACATATTTTTTCCCCTTCTCAATTTTGTAAGTGAAAAGTGAAACAAGGAACTTGAAAGTTGCAACAATAGCAGAAGAAACAATCTAACCTAACGTTAGAAGTTATACATATGAGATTTGTAAATTGCTAATTAGAATATAACCACAGTGCTGTTGAATGACATAGTTGTAGGCCGGCATTCACGCATTCACGTGTTTCAGATGGAGGCTTTACTCGCGTGTCGAGTGCTGACTATCAACCAATCAGCGTCCAGGAAAGCTCGCCGTCACGCGTCTACTTTCCACAAGTCCACCAAACGCTTTTTGACCAATGGTCAAAGAGAATATAAAGAAAAGGGGATGCAGAAAAGATGACAAAAAGAAACGTGCCCATCAGGTTATAAACGGAGCGTATATAGGGATTCACTCTTACCGAACAACTTGATCACTCAAGCAGGAACGACTTTCAAAGAAAGAACAGATATCGAAAAAGGAAACCTTTTCTTCAATCATTCTTGTACTTCATGATCTAGAGGCAGTACTGACAGGTAGGTTATATCACAATATTCCAAACATCTCCACATTTATTATCGTATTTGTAAGTGAGTTTTCAATGCATCTTTACGATATTATTCCACGATTCTTTTTAAGATCACAGTGCTTTGGTAAAAATTGAAGTGCTATCAAAATGTCAACGGCTCCGGTAGTAGCGATTATTCGAGGTCCTGTTATCATGGTTATGAGTCAAAGTGGATGTTTAAGAAAGTTATTGTAAATAAGTCTTAATACAAGAAGGATGGAAAAGTAAATGATTTTAACCACCTTTCTATGATAAAGCACTTTAAGATAAGGGATAGAATGAGATGATGAGAACTGTGTGTTATGATTGGTTTTCGGCAATTAGGTGTGACTTCGACATCCTAAAGTTTTTTAAACAGTCCTCTGTCCAACATGACAAGTAATCATTTCTGGCTAGCATGGGGTGTACGACTAGTGGCATGTTAGCTTTTTTTTAATTTATGTTTGCCTGAATTACAGACGAATGCTTAATTTCTCCACCTTTAAAAAAAGAAAACCTTATTACACCGATAAATCTACTTTTGAACCACACATTTTTTTGTAACGCTAATTTCTTCTGTTTAAGATCAATTTGTCATGAGAATTGCAAATGTGTTCTTTGTGTTTGAACGTTGAATTTATTTTGGCGGTTTTATGTTATATTATAACCATCGTCTTAATTGTGAGTAAAAACATGACTGAAAAAACTATTACATTGTCTTGCATTTAGAATGACAGGAGAGGCGCTTTCAGTCTTGCAGAATATGCCTAGCAGTTTCCGTACATCATCTCACAATGATGATAGCCCGTCATCAACCACGAGCTCGGCTTCTTCCTCAGGACATCATCGGCCGATGAGGCCCCAATCGCCTCCGGCTTCGCCCAGTTACCACGAGCTCATGACCGTACCTAACGCATACGAACGCACCCTGCCTCCGTCGTACAACTACCAGCAAACAGCATCGGTCGTGCCGTGGATGACCTGCGCCTCGACACCCGATCTTCGTCGCTCAGTTGACATGGGATTGCCCGGGTCTGATCTAAGTATGTACGGTAGTAGGGATGGATTCAGCAACTTTCTAAACATCTCATCAGAATCTCTGGGTTCCTTCAAACTTGGGAGCAATGGAGAGCTCTTACTGGACCGAGACTCTCTAAAGGGTGGCAGCATGATCAGCAATCAGGGATCAATCGACAGTGGTTTCGGGTAAGAATTCTCTCATACATTCTACATGATACATGAAGAGGTGTCGTAGTCGCGTGGTTTAAACACTTGACTGCCAATACGAAGGTCGTGGGTTCAAAGCCCGTCCCACGGCAATCGCGTCATTTGGCAAGACGTGAATCTACATTTGCCACTCTCTACCCAAATCGGTGCCCTATAGCTAGAGCCGGGGTAACATTAAAGCGTCTTGAGTACCTTGTGTGGCGGACATGACTGTGCGCTACAAATATATCCGATATTATAATTATCATCATTATTTTGTGTTATTGCTTTCGTAATATTTATTGTATAAGATTTATGGCAATGTCCATTCTTAATCATTAGCGATATCATGGGTTTGTTTGAGATTATTCTTCGGTTTTCTTTTTGAATCTCGGAAGATCTCTTACACTGAATTAATTTTCAAAAGGACTTTAAAAAAAATTGAAAAAAATTCAGTCGTAGGCTTACTTAGGAAAGGAGTCTAAGATAAGCAAATTATAGAGCAAAATGTTTAACCTGAATCTAGAACAAGGAAATGACCAAGTGTTAAATGGGGGTGTATTTAAAATTTAGCTCTCAGAGAGAATATGTTAACTTTAAAGTACAATAATTGGAATACGATTGCTAAAGATAGATGATCCGTATTTGAGAAGCTGGAGTGTGGTTAAGATGAATAAGCCATTCTTCTATTATATTGTCCCACAAAAGTTCTTTTCAAAGAAAGTGAACAAGATATATTTACAGTGCTTTTGACACAAATACTTGAATGTCGCAGCAGGATGCCGTCAAGAATTGGTGCTTCACTCTCTGTATGGGAGTGCTCCTTTTTATGAATCATGGCTTTCGAGAAGCACTCTGTAATCGAGAGAAAATATTGTTTAGTGGACAAGTTGATAGGTCTTTGAAGATATCTCCATTGCAGCATTCTGTACAGTATAGTTGGTTCTTCTGGCTAGCAACTTTGTAAAACGAAATATAAGTTTTCTTTTGATAGAGATTGGGTCGTTTTAAAAATCTTAATACGCAAATACAGGAACGTCTGCTATTGGTAGAAATTATTGAATCACGATACAATAAAAAATAGTTGATATTGATTATCAGGTACCCCGCTTTATCCGTAATTACAATGCATTTATATGACACCTTGTCTTCATATTTACGTTATTACAGTTATCTTTGTTATAGTTGTTAGTGAAGTTTGTTTGTTCTAATTAAGCGTTATAAGAGATCAGAATGAACTTACAATTTGACATTTTTAATGACCGCAGGTCGATGTTCCTGAGCAGTTTGGTAAATGACCAGCATCAGTTAGGATCCCTGAAAGAGCTCAGCCATACTGAGGTAGCCGATACGCTGCTGTCTCTGAAGCATTCTAGAATGAAGATCAACCAGTTCGGACCATCGGCTGCTTCTGCTCCAGCCAATCCCGGCGTCGATCAGCCGTACCGAACCAAAGAACTGACATCAAGTACTGGGTCGGTGCCAGCCAGTATCGGTCCATCAGACCCGTACGGCCCTGTTCGAAGTGTGAGTTTATCATATTCATGCTTTTGCTTTTATTCATTCCATCATATTATTTCGTCGTTCTTTTATTACCGAAGAATTAATCTATATAGGTGTATTATCAGTAAGTCATATAAGTTCCTATTCGTGTTATCATCTCTTTCTTAATATATTATGTTTCCCCTTAATTCTAACCTTACTGAGGTACAAACAACTACATAGGTTGTGACAAGGCATTTCTACAGAGTTTAATGTTATTATACTGGGTGAAATAAAACCTGACAACTCAATTCCGTACTTGATAAATGATTCGCTCAAACTACTAAAGGAAAATCTAGGTACTATAGTTATAGTGCTAACAGTAAATTTATTTTCCATAATCATTGCTTATAATATGATCTGTTTTCAAGCAAGATTTAACATTAAGCGTTCAAATCATAATCGAATAAATGAAGAAACATATGAACTTATATCGTTTTGTCATGACCCTAACAGCGTCGCTACCACAGTCTGGACTGCGATCATGAGCACGATGAGGAAGGCTCTCTATCAAGTCTACAACATTTCCCAAGCATTTCTTCGCTGGACTCCGGCTCATATCTTGGTAACTACTGGTTGAGAGATCCCCATGGTGGCAGTTTACAGTCATCTTCTCGTCATCTTCTTGCTTCGAGTGGAGACCTAATCGCAAAGGCACTTTCAAGTTCGTCCTTAGGGTGAGTGATTGGTCTCAAGAATCTTCGTCTCACGTATAATTGAGACTTCATGCGGGAGAATTGAATAAAGTCTCCGTTTTTTTTAGATTTTAGTGTGCTCTCAATTCAATTCAATAATGAATTGCGCTTGTTAAAAAAAAAATCCTCAATGTTATTTCGCATTACATTATACCATTAAAACAAACAACCATTCTACGGAGACGTTAATAACCACCTTTTCATAATTATATGTTATAGATTGGTGGATGGGTATGAAACTGGTCGTTTACCAGAGACGGCATACTGGACCCTCTCTCAGTCAACACCCAGTGTGTTCGAGCCCACCCAAGATCGTTACATCAGTGCATCCAACACCAGCGACTACCATGCCAACAGCCCAGGCAGCAGCGCTCAGCTCTATACCACATCTCGCGTGTCTACCATCAAATCAACCGATCAACTCGACGCTTATGCTTCGGCACCGGCTATGCTACACTCGTCGAGATCGTCCTCGACGTCTACGGTCGGGAGCCGGGAAGGTATACGACCGGGCCTCACCCTCAGCACGTCCTCCTTGACGTCATCGAAAATGCAGTCGAGTTCGTTGCCGACGCACCACTGTCATTTCTGCGATAAGGAGTTCTCAAGGCCTGGCGCACTGAAGACCCACACGAAAATCCACTTCGGTCAGAAGCAGTACATGTGTCACGTGTGTAGCAAGGCTTTCTTTCAGGCTGCCAATCTCAAAGCTCACCTCCGGGTTCATAGCGGGGAGAAACCTTTCAGCTGCAACATCTGTAGGAAAGGATTTTCACAGGTAAGGTTACACCACTAAATATTTCTTCTTATATCGCTTTATGACGTGTATTTCCGGTTCTATTTGAAAAGAAGAAAGCAATTCATTCAAAAGAACTTTTCAATAGCCTGGTGCATCGCAGAAATGAGCGCCAACTACTATCACATATTACACAATGATGCCAACAATATTTTGATTTCTATGGGAAATATATTAGGCTTTCCCTTTCTTTGTGTTAGAATAAGTCTGCTCGAAAACGGCTTGGTATGTCCGACCAAATGACGTATATCTATGGTATCCACATAATATATTAATATAATTATTTCTGTCTTTGTTCTAACATTATTTTGCAGAGCTCATCTGTAAAGACACACATGCGTACACATTCTGGTGAGCGTCCCTACGCCTGTAAGCAATGTGATAGATCCTTCTCAGACAACTCGACACTCACCAAGCACCAGCGGATTCACTCGGGTCAGAAGCCCTACATCTGTAGCTGCTGTTGCCAGTCATTCTCGCAGTCAGGCAACCTTAGTCGACACATGAAGATCCACACAAAGTCACAGGACTAGGTCCTATCGTGTCACTAGTCTGTATTTTACCTGACTGCTAAGAAAGCAACCAGACGTCCGACGGCTTTAGGTCTTCTCCGAGGGACCTGGTAATGAGGATCAATGCCTTACCAAAGGGCACTAGCGCATCGCCTTGGTTTCGAACCCGGGTCACCGGATTACGAGACCACTGCTCTACCGACTGAGCTATCGCGCCTCCTCAGTCCTCAGTCCCATGAACTATCGGTTATATTACGATACTTGCTCTTGCAACAATTATTGCTCTGCGTCGATTTCTCCAAATAATTCTTAACTTTAACCCTATAGAGCCAGCGGTATACCTAATCATAATCCTAACCATAATCCTAACCCTAACCCTAACCCTATAGAGCCAGCGGTATACCTAACCATAATCCTAACCCTAACCCTATAGAGCCAGCGGTATACCTAACCATAATCCTAACCCTAACCCTAACCCTATAGAGCCAGCGGTATACCTAACCATAATCCTAACCCTAACCCTAAACCTAACCCTAAACCTGACACCGAAGTACAACCCGAACCCAATATTGTCGCAAGAGCATAAATTATCACGCGCCACCGAACTGTCATTATAACTCGTACAACAAAATATGTGTCAAGCCATGTTGTCGCATTATCGTGTTTATCGAATCTTAGGATTGTAAAAGTTCTTGACTTGTAATTTACTAGGAGTAACTCTCACATTATTTGGATTCTCTATATGATCGTATGCACTTTTTTGCACAGACTTGTATATAATTCAAAAATAGTCTGTTACATATTACAATGGTTTAAAAGAATGTAAATAGACAATCGTAAAGAATTAATAGTATATTGGCAAATTGTGAATAATGATGTAATGAATTGTAAATTCTGTTCAAATTATATGAGGGGTATACATCATCGGCAGCCCGGGGTGGGAGGGGGCATATTCCTAGCAGACACCACAGGGCACGCCTTGAATACACCGATGTATCCACTGATAAAAAATAGCAGTGTCTCACCATCCTCCAAAACCTATAATCATTGAAGCCAGTTGGTTTTATATTCTAGGCCAAAATTAATATGAAGCCAGGAGCTGATACTCAAATGTTGCCCCTTAGAAGTTAAAAGTATAAGTGTTAACTATTTCTTAATTCAAATGACAGGCGCTATATAATTATAATGTTCAATTTCTCTGTAAATATTACGAAGATAATACTCTAAAATACCGGATCCATGCAATATTATTATTCTTCTCGCTGTTACTTTTTCTTGTTTGTAGTGGAATTCATAATTTTATACAAGAAAATGTGTATATACTATGTTTGTGCCAATATTGAAAATCAAATGTGAAAAAAAGATGGAAAATTAAGGTCATTTTGCAAGCTACTTTAAATATTGGAGTAATCGTGTCGATTACGATGGTATTGGTTTGATAGATTTGTAGATTTGATCATTCGATCTTATGAATGCTTCAATGTGAAAGAAAGTCGGGAATGTACTGTTCTAATCGAAACGGCTATTCACGGTAATGAATACTGGACGTGCTGGGGTCCATCAGTTACGATGTATATGTTTGTTATTTGAATTTAATTTCTGCGTTCAATGTCGTAATACAAATAATTTAATGTTACAGAAAGTACTTATAAATACGTTTAAAAAATACACATGATGGGAAATTAACATTTTACAATTTACAGAATTTGTGATCGCAGGAGACCGCCATCATGAGCTATTTGCTGTATGTCGATGGCGGCCATGACAGAACCGACGAGTTTGATTATAACGGAAACCATCACTATGTTTTGCCATTTTAATTTGTTAGAAAATGGAGATGATTATGAACAAATATTCTTGCCTGTTATATATATATATATTGCTGTTTTAATACATATCGACAAAGTGTGCAATTATCATAAAGTATAGTACAGTGTACAAAGATATCACGCTGTTTCATTTTCCCCTCATTTTTATCCTTGTCCCCGTCTGTCATGTATTTTGATTGGTATACTTGACATTATGAACATAATGGGGGCAGTAAGAGGAAGAGAGAGAGAGAGAGAGAGAGACGGATATATATATATAGAGAGAGAGAGAGAGAGAGAAAGAAAGAGAGAGAGAGAGAGAGAGAGAAAGAAGGAGATGGGAGGGGAGAAAGAAGGAGAGGAGAGGGAAGAAGAGTGAGGAAAAGATTGAGGAAAGAAGAAAACGTATAGAGCGACAGATTATCTGAAAGAGTGGGAAGAGGGAGAAGACAATGAGGGGCAAGAGAGAGAGAGAGAGAGAGAAAAAAGAGAGAGAGAGAGAGAGAAATAGAGATTATTTGGTAATGAAACACATGTTCTGGTGACTATTTCACAACTATATATAGGGCTTGTGTCCTTTAGAGAGAAAGGCCACCCTGAAATGTTGTTAATTCTACTAAGAACAGGAAATGAGAGAAACAGATCAGGGAAAATTTGAGCGAAATCCGACAAAAAATGTGAATTTTTTGAAGTTGTAATCGGTCAACCACCCAAGGACAACTTTGTATTTTTGAGATCCGTACAGAAAATGTGTAAAAACTCAAATTGTCATAGTTCTTGATGAAGGGGTATGTTATTAACATACATGGGTTGTGTAATAACGTATACATAATAGTTAAATTTAGTACATGTATGATCAAATATTTTCTTGAGCGAAAATATAAATTCATGATTTTCTTTAATCATAGAAAATGAGACAGGCCCTCATAAAATACATCACAGAGTCGTTAATTTGTGTTTTAACAATTTTAATTTAATAAATTTGTCTAACTTTCTTTTTTTTCATCCAATATTGCTTTAACTTTCATTAATATGTTTCTCTCATTTGCCTGCTTTTATTTAAACAACTTAATTTCAGGTTGGACCTCTTATTCTTAAGAAAACAAAGAAGACAAATCTTTTGCAGCAGAGTGAGATAGTTAAAATATTTCATGATGTGATATAAGTGTTGTACTCATTATCCAACGAGGCATTTTTCCTCTTTCGCATAAAGAAATATACAATATCATCACCATCATCATCTTCAACATCATTATTTCATAAACTTATCAATATTAATGAATTGTTACGTCACCAATTTTGGAGGCTGCAATTCAGCGCGCACAATGATCTGAGCTGTATTTGCGCCTACGTCACAGGTTAACGCCCATTTCTGTTATTACGTATGCGCGCAAATTGCAAACGCACTCCCGTTGCTATGCTATGTTGAACGAGAAGGCAGGCCGTTTTTTTTTTTATAGGCATTGGATTGTAATGTAGAAAGTTGAACACATTTGCTCTCAGACGTAACAATCAAGTGAAGATGTAATTTATCAAAGGCACAATGAAGACAGAGGGTGAGTTCAAATCATTAAAATGATCTTTTCCCCAAAGTTTTTTTTTAGACTTACAAGATACAAGATATTTTATTTGGTCTTTGCAAACAAGTTAAATATAAATTTGTTTTCCACTGGCGTTACAGTAATATTCAAGAAAATACATAATTACAAGAAATAAATACATCACGTGTATAGAATGAAATAGATGAAATAAGGAACAAATACATGCAAAAGATAGTGAAGCGACAAAAATGGTAATTGGTACTTCAAATCATGAGTTTCAAAATTAAGCCTTGGTCATTGGTATTTCAAATTATATAATTAATTTCCGACGCAGAAGTTTAACGTTTAACCTGTGAGTTGAATTTATGAACAGAGTCGAGTACAAATAAATATCTGAATCGTGAAAGGCGGGTTGGGGTGGGGCGAAGTCGGATACCAGAACGATTAAATGAATAAAATAAATGAAGTGGATGGGTATTGTCTTTCATGATTGCACAGACCTTATCAATATACATGTAGATGTATCAAGTCACGTGTAAATATTTTTTGTTGTATACCCAGGCGTTGTGTGTCTGGACAAGTTGTGTTTCCGGACAGTTAATTTAAAACAGCAATTTGAAGAAGTTGACAAGGAAGTTCTTGTAAAATCTGATAAGACTTATTCTAGACAATATTATAGAGGACAAACATTCATGATGGTTATTGCTATTTGATAAGTAATTTTCATTGAAACTGAGGGCAAAATGAAAGGCTTTGTGTTTGTTAGGTTTCCAGACGCCGCACCCCCATCATAATTATAGCATAATTATATAGCTGTTGTTTGTATGTTCTTTGTTAATGATCGTTTTTTTGTTGTTTTGATGAAGCAGCAATTATTAAAACAATAACACGAATCTTGTTTCGCCCTGTAGGTTTGTCAACATTTAGCCTGATATGGAAAGGAAATAAATATTAAAAAGTCTAAAGTGATGGATATCTTCTTCCAATTATCGTTTTCATTTAACAACATTACATTTTTATATTTACTTTTTTCCAGACTTGTTGGGAAAAACTCTCCAAACCTCAAAACCCTTCCCAGCTTGAATTGTAAGATTATACCGAAGCCTAACGCACGCAATCGCTATAATTATAAAAGATCTGGGCCCCGTTGCATAAAATTTACCATTGATGGTAAATTTGCAATCAATGGCAACTACCATGGTAACAGGGCTGAACAGCCAATCAAAATCAAGGTTTCTATCGTAGTTAGCATTGATGGCAAAGTTACCATTAAAGTAAAGCTTTGTGCAACGGGACCCTGGTTGATCTAAATTCAAACACTGCAGAATTTACCATTTCTACATAGGCATAGACTATAGATGAAAAATATCAAATATTTAATAAAAAAAGATGAGGCAATGACATTTAATGTTAGTTATCCAATCATTGTGTGACCGGACGGATTGGCTATCGCCGGACAGTTGATTTTAAACAGTAATTTGAAGAAATTTATTTGAAATGTAGTTTGAGACTTATGTTGCATTGTATTATAAATGAATAGTAGACTCACAGTCAGTGCTATTTGATTCATATGTTTCTAAAATTTAAATCAACAGTCTTCAAAATATAACAAAAAATGACAAAAAACAACAACAAAATAAGCAATAACAAAAACAACATCAGAAATCTGTAGCAAACTGTAGAAATGGCAGCTTACTCTGTAGAGCGATCACACATTCGAATAAACAAACAAGCGGACGAACAAGCAAATAAAAACAATCAAACAAAGAAAACGTGCACACGAACACACGCACACACACACACACACACACGCGCACGCTCACACACACATACACACCCACTCACCCACCCACCCCCCCCCCCCACACACACACACAACAAAAATAATAAAAGATAAAGTTAGATATAATTCTAAACAGTTGGCCATGTACCCGAGTATTATTAACAAGATACTTTTCTTTTCTTCCACTGAAGGTCCCCATTTCTCTCCTGGGTATGGAGCCGAAAATCTGGTTATGACAGGTAACCAAGGAACGGAACAAGGAACTGGTGAAGAGGAGGGGGGAGTGGGGAAGGACGATGTGCGGATATGCGAGTTATTTGAACGGGCCGAACTCGGTCATCCGTTCGGTTATCGTCGTGACGTCAACCTTCTCATGGATGTGCTCTGCGACAGAATGTCAAGGTATCTTTACTTCAGATTCTAAATAAAATCCGGTCACCGGGCCTTCAAAGATTTTTTAATTTTTTGAAGCACTTCATGATAATTTTGAAGCGCAATTTTTTAGGGCTTCAATAATACACCATATCACAGACACTGATCACAATTTCATGTAGGGCCATGCATCTCAGATTTGTAAAACTTGCAACATGGTTAAACAATGCCTTTATACTTCAAAATGCAATGGACAATAGTGATCCCGGAGAGCCTATGGTAAAATAGATTTCAAAAGTAATATGGCATCAATAAATTCAGTAAAGATAAACCAATGACAGTACATTATTGTAGCCAAGAGATCTTGTCAGAGGCAACGAGAGCGAGGGGACCGCTGATTACGATAATAATAATAAGAAGAAGAAGAACAACAATAATAATCATAAATATAACAACAACAGTAATACAAATACTAATACTACTAAGAATAAGAATAGTAGTATTAAACATAATGATAATAATAATAAGAAGAATAAACATAAAAAGAATAATGATGATGGCAATGATGATGATGATAATAATAATAATAATAGGGATAATAGCTAAAATTACAATCGTATATTAGCCTGATTTGAACGATTGCAAAATACGGATGTATTGCCAAAGGACGATATTGCCTGGGTGAGATTCGATCCCACAGTCCTCGGATTGAGAGTCAAATGAATGAACCACTAAACCAAAATATTCCTATTGCTATAATTACCCTCTGCCCCTTGTTTAAATCCTTTGAAATTGAAAGAAAGATGTTCTCCTGTTCTAAAATTAAAACATAACATGAGTAAATTATAAATATTTTTGCTTTTGAAAATTTTCATACATGTACTTAATCCATCTTTTTAATATTTTCGTTGTTTTGTCCTTTCATCCTTGACATTTCATTTTTATCTTAGTCAGTTATTGTTTTCCTACTTTCTTTCCCTTTCTCCCCCTATTCCTCTTATTGTTGTTATCTCAAATTTTAGTCGGCCTCGGTTCGAAACCGAGAAAAAAAACAAAGTCCTTCAGTGTTTACAGATGTTGTTTTACCAAATAACACATGCAAAAATACAACAACCAAAAACAAAAACATATTTGCAAAAGAGGGATTACATTTTTTTGCTTCTGGGTCTGTTTTTTTTTACTGAATGTGAGCCTTTTCCTTGCGGCTTACACAAGCATTCTTATATTTGTTATAAAAATAGATTTTAAATCTAGTGAAACCATATAAAAATTTGCAGTATAATGACATGTTGTTTGTTGAAAAAAAGGGAAAACACAGCTTCGTTTTTTTGTCTAGTTCTTTTTTTCACTTATCGTTACTAATTAATGTGTTTGCAAACTTGCTCCCGGGTGAAAACAACAGGTTTTGATTACCGGGGTTGTTTATTAATCGGTTGAACTAGTTTCTGATAAGTTAATTAAAAACAAAAATATCAAGCACGACTTACACATTTTCAAGAAACCTTATAAATATAGAAGCATTACATTTCAGGAGAGAGACATGTATATTCTCGAAAAGTTTTAGTTTCGAACAGTATTGTAATTTTAAAAAGTGTGCAATTCAATGATTAGAAAGAAACGAGACTCATTTTTGTTTTCCTACTTTATTTGTCAAAAAAATGAGGAAAAAACAATGTTTTGAAGGACAGGGCCAGGGTATTTGAAAAGTAGAGATCCTTCACTTGAATATCTGATACATAAAAATCCCTGCGACAGCAAGAGCAAAATATGTAGCTCTGTAATAATGGTTTTATTAAGCCAATTACTACATGTCTTTGTATTGTGCTTAGTATTATTATAATCCTACGTCAAAGTAAATTTCGAGTAATTGGCGTTTCGGCAGTTGTTAAGTCATATGGATGACAACAATCATACAATTTTTATTTATCGTCAGTATTCTATTAGTCAGTGATAGTCATCCTTGTCACCATTGTACACAGCCTTTCATTTCTTTCTTTCTTTCCTTCCTTTCTTCTTTCCTTCTTTCCTCCTTTCTTTCTTTCTTTCTTTCTTTCTCTTTCCTTTTTTCTTTCTTTCTTTCTTTCTTTTTTTCTTTCTTTCTGTTATTCTATCTGTCTATCTTTCTTTAACTTTTACAGTCGGCTATGCCATCGGTGTGTCCGCCAGACCTCTAATCCAACATGTCCTCGTCTAGCGCCCTCGGAGAATGACTCCTGCCAATGCCAGAATATCGATATGACTGGTCCCGATCTTGGAAGACTGGTGCAAGGTCGGGAACAGATGACGCAGACTACATCAAATCCGGAACAGATGACGCAGACTACATCAAATCGTTGTGTAACTATGGAAGAGTTTGAAAACAAGACAGTCGGGGCAAGACGACACACCAATGCATCCCCTGTAGATCTCCTGTGCAAGCGCATCAACTTCAATAGCAACAGTTCGAGATTATCACTTGGTGGAGACTTGAAACAAGAGACACAAAGAGACATAATCGTTCCTGAAGTAATAGCGGCTTCACCATTTGGAACAGGAAACGATTGTCGGAGGATTCATGCAGATATTTGCACCCAAACATCGAAGACATACCAAGAATCTTTCAGTCAACAACCTTTTTCCTTGAACATGTGGAGACAAACACAAAGCTTACCGAGTGGGAGTGAATCTAACCGACCCCTTGATCAAAAGACAACTCTTGGACACCATCCTAGTCAGTCACATCATTCATCGGATTGGTCATCTATCACTGACAGTGACAGTCAGGACGCTTTCCCATTAAACCCAAAGAACACAATACAATTCTACAAAAAGTCGTTGAAGAAACTAAAAAAGAAATTTGCAGGCGGGAGGGATGCATCCCGTAGCGATTCTGATGAGGATTTTCACCCCCGAGTGGGTAGGGTTTTAGAATCTTCTTCTCATGTCGCCTCTTCTCATAGCTTTAGTACCACGGAAGGTCATCGTCAAACCACTCACGCCCGATCTTTCCAGTTTGCTCATCCTGTACTTCGCGATGTCCTCTCTCTCGAAGAACTACCACCTTCCGATCCTGAGAATATCGAAGAAGAGAAAGCAGAAGAAGAAGAAGAAGAAGATGGAGAAGAAGATGAAACAGATCCGGAACAGATGACGCAGACTACATCAAATCGTTGTGTAACTATGGAAGAGTTTGAAAACAAGACAGTCGGGGCAAGACGACACACCAATGCATCCCCTGTAGATCTCCTGTGCAAGCGCATCAACTTCAATAGCAACAGTTCGAGATTATCACTTGATGGAGACTTGAAACACGAGACACAAAGAGACATAATCGTTCCTGAAGTAATAGCGGCTTCACCATTTGGAACAGGAAACGATTGTCGGAGGACTCATGCAGACATTTGCACCCAAACATCGAAGACATACCAAGAATCTTTCAGTCAACAACCTTTTTCCGTGAACATGTGGACACAAACGCAAAGCTTACCGAGTGGGAGTGAATCTAACCGACCCCTTGATCAAAAGACAACTCCTGGACACCATCCTAGTCAGTCACATCATTCATCGGATTGGTCATCAATCTCTGACAGTGACAGTCAGGACGCTTTACCATTAAACCCAAAGAACACAATACAATTCTACAAAAAGTCGTTGAAGAAACTAAAAAAGAAACTTGCAGGCGGGAGGGATGCATCCTGTAGCGATTCTGATGAGGATGTTCATCCCCGAGTGGGTAGAGTTTTAGAATCTTCGCATGTCGCCTCTTCTCATAGCTTTTGTACCACGGAAGGTCATCGTCAAACCACTGACGCCCGCTCTTTCCAGTTTGCCCACCCTGTACTACGTGATGTCCTCTCTCTCGAAGAACTACCACCTACAAGTCCTGAGAGTATCGAAGAAGAGAAAGCAGAAGAAGAAGAAGAAGAAGAAGAAGAAGAAGAAGAAGAAGAAGAAAAAGAGCCAGACTTCTTAAGATGTCATCACGAATACGATCTTGCAGCATTCTTTGAGCTGCATCATCTCGACGTCCCTGTATCCATCCGCAAGAAGAGAGGAAAGACAGTGCAGCGGCTAAGTAAAAGTAACGATAACAGATCAGAGCAACCAATGGATTTTAAAAAGGAAGAAGTGAAATCGGACAACAATCCTAAGCAAATAGGTACGAAGTTATATAATTTCATGTAATTGCATAACAAAAACGTGATAAATAAAGAAAACGGGGTGTAATAGCAAAGTATCACAAACAAGGTGATATTCGCACGTTATTCATAATATGAAAAAAAATCGCGAGTTAGAAGGCCATTTGTTATCATGTAATGCAAATCAAAAATATTTTCCCACACGACATAATTATAAAATGTTTTCCCGTAGTTCCCTTATCGCTGCGTAAATTGACAAGAAATAAATTACGGCTTCTTTAATCGTAAACAGGTATCAAACCAAAAAAATCATTAATTTTCTCGGGCATTTGTTGCTTGTTTGACTGTTTTACAATTTCTTTCTGTGATTCTTATTTCAGCCGTCATGTTGTTTTATTACCTTTTCGGAATTCTTGATCAATTCTTTTATTAATAAGTCGATATTGATTTTAAAAGAATAACACTTATGGATAGTACTGGATAGTCTGTGAATGAATCTCTTTGAATAACGAGGAAAAGAATGAAAATGAATATGAATAAATTATTTTGGACAGATGAACGATTAGATCCCGTGAAAACAAAACGGCTACCTAAACCCGGGCCCAAACCAAGTCCGCCGCCTCCCAAGAAGAAGAAGAATAAACCTGAATTTCACCAGGGCGCCCTCAAACAGTTCGATGCAAAGGAAAGTCCTCGTCGGCTGTCATGGCGCGAACAGGCTCATATAGATAGAAAGGTAAGTGTAATTTGTTAGAGTTAAAGCCCCACTGTACTACTTATAGCTACTTACGTCCTCTCTATATCAAACAATGCCTAATTGGTGCCTGTTGGTCCCCCGTGATCCCCTTTTTCTTATGTTAATTGAGAGCTGATTTGATGAGATAACCACCTGTCAGTGACCATGCAGGGAGGTCTAATCCCCCTGGCCAGACTAATACAGACGGGCTTTAAGCTCTGTTTGTTAATTCATCTTATTTGTATCTTATGAAATCTTATTTTCCTGTTCAAAATTTAAATAAAAAATAATAACTATTAACTTAAAACATGTTTTTTTTTTTATAGAACTGCTAGTTTAGGACCATGACAAAAATATTTTCTGGCAATATAGGAAGGCCCCTTTGTGATCTTACATGAATTCCTAGTACGAGTTACAATGCATTGGCTATAAGGACACAGTGAAAAAAATTAGCCCTATCGTCCCTTCACTCATTCACTCTCTCTCTCTCTCTCTCTCTCTCTCTCTCTCTCTCTTTTCTCTCTCTCTCTCTCCTTTTTTCTCTCTCTCTCTCTCTCTCTCTCTCTCTTTTTTCTCTCTCTCTCTCTTTTCTCTCTCTCTCTCTCTTTTCTCTCTCTCTCTCTCTCTCTCTCTCTCTCTCTCTTTTCTCTCTCTCTCTCTCTCTCTCTGTTCCTCTCGTGTCTCTCTGTACCCTCTCTGTGACTCTCTGTCCATCTCTCTCAAAATTACTCTAATTTGAATCACGCAGGCGGAGTTCTTCGAGGCGGAAGCAAACCTTGCCCGTTATACCAAAGTGTCATCAGAAGAGAAACGGAGAAGGTCTACCTCTGTACCAGAGACCAGTACCGTACGTCGTATTAGTTTATTCGAGGAAATGGCGCTCAATTAACCCAAGGACGTGACGAAAGGGTGACCTCAGACTCAAGGCGTTCTGTTGCCCAGGATTGTGGTTCATCTTCACGTCATTGATGATCACCATGTTGATGAGGAAGATGAGGTCCACATTGCGCATGATCAGCGACGATATTCATTCCTCTATTGTTCATGTATAGTGCATTCGTTCCTATATTTGTTTGTTTAGAGAAGGTGGTTCTATATCATACAGGAAATACAACACATCTTCATTAGAAGAAAAAGACGGGTGGCTTACACCTATAGTAAATAATCTGAAACGAAACTTTAATTCCGATTGCTCTAGTTAGTGGATTAAGTTTATAGGTTTTGATCTCATTTCACATTCAAATACATCCAAAAAATATTACAAAGAAACATCCGTTTAAGATAAAATCTTAAAATAAAAAACCTGCATAATATTTCAATTTTTTGCTTCCTGTTCTTAACTGCTAAACTCATGAACACAAATACATTGAAAGTGTACGATTCAAATTCAAATCAATAATATGCTTATCAGTGTATATGATTTTGACGCTCAAGAGATCGTCATATGTTCAAAATTCAAACGTTATTAATAAGGTATTCGATAACGTTTGTTTCCACATCTTATATATCTTATCTTCTCTATACCCTCATTGAGTCGTACAACTCAATCCTGGTGAGAAGTACTTTAACTCCACGCATGGAAATATTCTACTCATATCATGTATTCTGTTACTATAAAACCATTAAAAAATGTATTTATTGACATACGGATATATATAAAAGATTGATTGAAATCGTTACAAAATTAATCTTAACTTTCAATTTTTGTCTTGGAGAAGAGGATTCAACAAGACTGATAGCAAGATGGCGCTATTGTACTTCATCTAAGCTACCACATACAGTTCTCTAGGTGTGATTGTTAGAGGAGAGGAAAGTGAAGAAAAGAAAAAAATCATCTTGACAAAAAAGTGTAATGATGATGTGACCTATTAGAGTATTATGGAAGTCGAAAATAAATATATTTTATATTTTGTTGACAGTGTTTTGAATTCCATTCAAGGAGCCCGTATAGCATGAAGATATGCGAGTGAGAGGGAAGATGTGTAGAGAGAGAGAGAGAGAGAGAGAGGGGGAGAGAGAGAGAGAGAGAGAGAGAGTGAGAGGGGGGAAGAGAGACAGAGAGAGAGAGAGAGAGGGAGAGAAAGAAAACATTAAGGAGGAGGGGTTAAGGGGGGGGTGGAATGTCTATGAGTAACTCGTATTTTTAGAGTACACAAATATTATTTCTAATCCGTATTCATAAAATCATTCGAAGGTTTGATAAATTAAATTTAATTTTTTAAAATATACATTATTTTAGTAAGTTTACTATCGCCTTTAAAACTGCTGTCAAGTTTGAAAGCCGAGGATACTTTTGTTGTATTGAAAATGTTGTTACTTCTTGTTTTTTGGGACAAAACTTTTTGATGAGTTTTGGTTCGATCATCCCTATCCATGCATGAAACAAAGTTGTATCGGTGATCACGTGTCTTGGTTTCGTAGCTATCTCTCAGAAGCTGGATCCAAAATGTCTGCCTTTGTTTTCTTTATTGGCTTAACGTTTATTGAAGATACCACTATTGACGAAATATCCAGACATTAAAAGTCTAATCTTGTCATCTTACTGTTGCTTTCACGTGATTATTTTTTTACTTTTTGATCGTCAGTTATTTCTTGTTCATAATGCCCCCCCCCCCCCCCGTGTTCAACTGTTCTATCAAGAAGCTTTAGACGGAATATTTTCTGCTGTGCTCATTACAATATACCACACATTGTCACGGAGTAAGAGGGTAGGTTCCTGAAGGAACATCCGTTATTTAAACAACGCTCTTTGATATTAATAATATTTGTTTATATATATTGCAGTGTGCAATGTTATGTACAGTATGCTTATAGTATGTGAGTATATGTTTACTCTAAGAAATAAGGGTGCAATTGGGGTGCAGATTTGCATCCAGCTACGCTTTTTTGACAGAGGGTGCTGCTATCGTCGGAGCTCCCTGGAGTTACTATTGTAGCAGAATTGTACCTTTTTTTCTTAGTGTGTATGTGTGAAGTTTATCATATGCATTGTTATACTTTTAAAAGCTTATTCTCACATTCTTTTTATTCTTCATTATAAAAGTCTTTCCCAGTGTAATGCATTAACCTGTTTTCCTCTATTATAAGTGTTTATTTAACAGGCAACGTAAAATAAAAAAGTGAGATTCGTTAGCCGAAGTATATTTTCTGTCAAAGACATTGAGCGACGGCTGATTTTTTTTTTACTAGCGCCATCTCAGTCTAATTTTTTCAAGTTGATGAAAGGAAACGGAGCTTTTAACGTCGGATCACGAAGTTCAAACACATTGGCCCGAATTCACAAAGGAGGTTTGTCGACAAACCTTGGTTTTCGTACGTCATATGACACGTTTTACGCGTTTTTTTACAAACCTGGTTTGTAAAGAACAAAAGGAGGTTTGGCGAAACAAAAGGAGGTTTGACGACAAACCTTGGTCTGAGCTCAAACCTTGCTTTGTGAATTCGGGCCAATAATGCAAGAAGACTGTGATGGGGTCATAATACTATGTTGGGACTTGTGATGCAGGTAAGAAAACTCATTCTGCGAAGGAAAGTAAAAATTCCCTTACGAAAGTTAGATGTGCATTTCAACCACATTCTTATCACATAAAATAAGTCTCTTGGTATGTCCTGATATCGCCTCCTATTTAACGAAGGCCAATCATCCAGTGTGTATTTTGATTATACGAATCTAAAATGAATTATCGCAAGGGTATATCTAATTTTGTTAAAGATTATGTCTTTTGCTCACATTCATAATGGCCGTCAAAATATCACAAGACCGATTGTTCATGCGTGTCATGAAAATGGATTTCTGAAGTAAACTTTTCGTTTAGGTTTGGGCATCATCCCAGTCCAGCCTCTATGTATTGGGACCTCTGTTTGGGGGAAATATGGGGTGTGTGTTATACAATTCAAAGACACATTAAGCATCAGTCATTAGGGCTAATGTCGTGAGACATTAAACATTAAATGAAAATTTGAAAATCACCCCCAAAAGGTAAAAATCACGTGATTTTACATGATTTTTTTTCTCAAGGGGGGGGGGGGCGCCCCCCCCCCCCCCCTGGATCCGCCACTGACTCTACTCACTACACGGGCATGTGATTAGCTGGATTGACACCCGATACCGACCAATCAATATTCCAGTGTTGATAACTTCCCGTGACTTTTCCAACTCGCCCATGACGTCGATTCGGCCGGCCTTGGGCCAAACTCGTGAATTCATCGACCCAAATATTCTGTCATCCTCCTGACTTCTCTCATCTTCCTCAACGAGTAAGTGTAGCTGATACGCAATATTTCACGCATCGATTTTACATCCTCCTCAGTGTGAAGAGTTATTTTATTCTGAGAGATACACAAAATATTGATGTATTTTGTCACAAAAATAGAATCGCTGAATTGTTGATGACGTTCTCTTATTTGTCTTATCGTCTTTCTGTCGTCGATTGAGGGTTAATGTCACCTATACAAACAACCATACAGGCCGGTATAGCAGAGTAGGGATATTGGAGTCACGAAAATGATTTTAAAATGCAAGGCATTATCCTATAATTTTGCTTTCGATGCCTTTATGTTACCAATGTGTGTATACATAAATATCGACAAATCTAAATTATCTCCCTAATTATTAATTTTTTCAACTGAGATAATGATGGCAATACTATATTCACATAAACTGTGTCGGAAACAAAAGTCATAACACCTGATGAATTGAGATTTCGATAAGATTTATTCCCTGGAGAAAACAAAACAACTTCAGACATGTATAGATAAAATGTATCAAATAATAATAGAAAAATCCAAGAATCATAACATTTCCTTTTCTTCGGCAACCATGGCAACAACATATATCATACATAATGATATAAAGTAATCATCAATACATATTAGTTGTGGTAAGATTTGTATTTTCTCATCTATTTATTTGAATTTTTGCCTTTTCTCTTTCATGTAAACCTGCATGTATATGAATTTCGTTTGGTGTTTTGCTTAGAACTTTGTGCAAGAGGGGTGCGATGTAGCCAATGGTTGCATACTTTAAACACGATATAACAATATGTTGAATTTATATGACCGCTATCAAACGCGCTACATGTATCTTTTCACATTATTTGTCTCCCATCTTGTGAAGTCTTTTTAACCTATCTCTCTCTTTCTCCCTACCACTCTTTCTCTCTCTCTCTATCTCTCTCTGTTTTATCTTTCACTTTCTCTCTCTCTCGTTCTCTCTCTCCCCTCTCTCTTTCTCTCCCTCTTTGTTTAATATTTTTCTCTTTTTGTCTCTCCCTCTCTCCCCTCTCTGTATTTCTCTCTCTCTCTCTCTCTCTCTCTCTCTCTCTGTCTCTTATTCCTCTCACCTCTCTGTCAGTCTCTTGTTTTCTTTACTTTGTCTCTCCTCTATCTACCCCTATCAAAAACGTTTTTTTGTTTAAAAAATACAATGCCATTAACGATTACAGCAGACGTTATACCATACAGTAATCATTGCCCCCTCCCCCACGCCCTTCCTAACTCCCCCCCCCCCCCTCTCACTCTCTCTCTCTATCTATCTTTAATACTGCCTGTCTGTTTGTCACTCTTCGCCTCTATCTCACCCTTCTCCCCTTGATGTCGATTTCTCTCTGCCTTTTCGACTACCCTTTGTCATTTGCATATTGTTTTATCTTGCCCTATTATTCCTATGCTATCCTGTTTTGGAGTTGGGAGCGATTCATTTTTACTTTTCTAGTATTTTCAAAAGTAAATTCTTTTCAAAGTACATGTAAATGCAGGGAATACAAAGTAGGAAAATATACAATCTTTGTTTCAATGGCTACATTTATTATTTGAAATCAATTATCTAACATTGTGTTTTAGAGAACAGAAAAGATGCAGTAAAAATTAATGGAACCCTAACCAGGACAAAATATACTAGAACTCTTCACAAACCATTAAGTTTTAATAGAATTTTGATACTTTACCTGCTAACAGCGAAAACAAAATAGTACACGAAATTGGTCATTTTACTAATTTTTGAAGATAATATCAATTTATTATTTACACATGCAGTAGGTCGAGTTTGTATAATTTGAACTGGTAATCGAATGAATTAAGCAAAACATAGAGAAATACACAAAAAAATGAGTCATCAATGAAATGGGAATTGAAAGTATGACGTAATGAATAACAGAAATTTTGTGATTTTAATTCATGTAAAACGGATAATCCATGCCGGCAAATTTTATTTCGAAAATTCGTCTTGATATTCTTTTGGTCTATAAACGATTTTCAATTAAGTGACAAATTTAATTCAGAATATCTGTTATTATTCAAAACCACTTTTTCGTAATATTCAATCTTATAAAACTATTCAACTGCTAATACTCTTCTGATGGCTAATTCAAATTTGATTATTTAGTTTCCGATGTAAAATAAACATATAGGAGTTATGGCTCGAAATCTATCAAAAAGCAACATATACGGACAGTACGATAAGTTAAAGTGTTAACATTAAGCACATCACTTGATAATACACTGGTTTGACGTAGTAAGATCATTTTCAACATTAAAAAAGAAAACGTTTTACTTGAATTATACAAACATAAGATGACGGAGATCTGAACGAGAACATAAGATTTAGAAATGTCATCTTTCCTTTTTAGATGAATATCTTTGTTGATAAAATTGAGAAGAAAAAACATACACAAGAAACAGAGGCATTGTGATTTCATTATGACAAGAAGAAAGAAGGAACCTTCGACATAGCAAGCCTAGTGCAAACATACACAAATCGACTCATTTGTTTGATCCTTGCCAACATGTTTTCAAGGTGGTCGAATATCAAACATCAATTAAAACGTTAACTACTACGTTATACATTTTTATTGTTTTTTGTTTCTTAATCTCTGTTTCGAAATTCAGCCACTGGATGCGACGAAAATATAATAAAACATTCGATTGAATTAATTTCTCCAAACAAAATGGCCGTAGGAAAGTTCGGTTTTTATTTCTTAATGTAAAGATATGCATTAGGTGAATGGAAAGAGAGTTGGCGAGAGCAACTTGCTCGTCCATGTAACTCTGTATCATTAACTCTGCATCATTCTGTCTAAAGGAGCAGCTTCCTATATTCTTCATCCTCAACGATATCAAATTGTAACTTCATAGCTAGTTTGTTAAATACCAAAAAGTCAAGGCTGTAATTTGAACTCAAATCGTGTTTGATAAACCTTTGGGCTGATTTTCTTCATATTGCCAAGTCGGTTCGGAGGCGGTTGACAGCTAGACAGCATAACAAATGTGAGTGCTGTATGGATCTATACAAATTTTCCCTCCTAATTTTCGTCTCGGATTACATCATGCGAGATCATGGATGCATACTGGAGAGGAGAAACATAAATGACAACCCAAAAACAGATGTGCAATATGTGCCTGTAAGATGTCGAATTTAAAGTACAGCATCGCCTGACGTAAAAAATGAAAACGTAAAGGATCAATGGCCTTATTAAACTAAAAATCGAACATGATTCCAACGAAGCCAATTTCTCGGGACAAAGATAGATGAAATGTGCTTAATTTACATAAAACTATCATTTAAGTTTTAACAATTTTACTTCATACACTGTTGAATAATCACAACACAAAGGTTCAACATTAGAAAATAGGAAAAATGAAATTGAGCGAAATATTTTACACATCAGTTGCCTGAAGGAATAATTCGTCAGACATCGAAAATTATGTAAATAATTTTTGTTTACAATGATCAAAAATTCTGTTTCTTCGAGTTCCACAGACCACACATGTTCGGGAGAAAAATCAAAATAAAATGATAGATTTTTTGTAATAATTTTAACGGAAGAGAAGCACTTTCAGTTCATATCTCCTTTACCTCATAACTATTAAAATGATAAGCGAAAGCGGACCGTAATATTAACAAATTAATTACAATTCAATTGACTTTTCGCCGTTAAAACAAACTACACAAAAATGAAATAAAGATTAAAGCGTTGCGATATTGTAAGAAACACGTATACTTTGACAATTCGAAATGAAAATATTCTTCGTATTGACTCCATTTGTCTAGTTTTGTGAACATTAACTAGGGCGAACCAAACTGAAGAAGACTTATTTAAAAAAGAATGAAATGTCACAATTAATAAACATACATGTGAAACGATAATTTAGGATACTTCTGCTAATTTCAACCTTCAGCAATTCAATAAATGTGTAAATTGAATACTTTAAAACCAATAGAGAAATTAGACCTCAAACATTTATTATCCAATTTTCCTGTTTCAAATTATATCAATTTTGACGGAAATTATTATGTCACACCGAACGATAACCCTAAAAGACATTTTGTAGTGTTGACAAAATTATCAAATTTCGTGAAGATAAAAGTTCTGATAGAAATAGGACTCGATGTGGACACTGTTAAATCATAATTACAGTAGTCATAATATTATCTTTATAATATAGCTCTTGATGAGGTCTTAGATGCTTTATGCATATTTCTATTGGCCATGGAAACCGTATTTCAAGCTGGCAAACATTGTGTGCACCATCTCCACTCCCTTGGGAGTATCTATACCATGTGCAATGTTCTTATGTGTGCATGTAAGGGGAAATGCAAACCGACACAAAACTGTCAATAGAAAACGACCCTTTTGATATAAATTATGCAATATCTGTTATGTCTATGTTCATATTACCCCGTCAGATTTTAAAAATAAATTCAGGTCATTGGAATGTATCACCATTATGAAAACAAAGGATTGTCATAAATAACAGTCCAGAAATATTTTTTGATAAATAAAACTAGTTTATGAGTACAATTTCTCGACACTATCATGACTATCATGACTTCAAATAAAAAATTGAATGTATTTCAAACTTCCAAATTTAACGAGTTTTCTATCGTAACCTATTTTTTTTAAATATGTGCTTAAATAGTTTTCAAAGGATTTCGAGCAATGAAATCTCATTTTATTGCCCCTTGTAAGGCTCTATCTAGTTTATTACCATCACTACTTTATGAAAATAGTTAAGTAATATTATTTTGTGACGTTTTCAGGCTTCACTGATATCATTGAAGGCATTCCGCATTAATACAATATCAGGCAAACTATTTAAAAGCAAAGCTGAAAACCATGTCTTACTTAGTTCATGTATTTGAAAGATTAAAACATTTTAAAAACTAGGGAAGGGGTCTTAATTAAACTTTCTTGTCATTGATATAGTTGGAACAACGATTTAAATGGTGGTGCCTCCGGGTGAAAGTCATTTTTTTGTTGGTTTATTTGTTTTTGTTTTCTTCACGTTTATGAATTTTTCTTTGTGATGTAATATCTTGTGGTGAAATGGCGCCATCTACTGGTGACCTCAGGCATCATTTCCTCTGTTGTGGAAGGTCAGGTCGCACGCCATCAAGAAGTTTGAGTAGGAAGTCGCAATAACCCCTCAGTTCCGTCAGCATCTCTCGTAGCGTCAATTGACTTTCTGGTTTCTGAATTGAAAACAAGAGAAAGAGGACAAACAGATATAGATTGTTATCTTAAGCATTCTGCCTTTTTTTTAAGGTAATGTCATCTAAAATGTCATGATATATTTCATTCATGTAATAATTTAAACAAGAACATTCACTAAAGACCATATTCGATGAAAATACAACTTGAGATACGTGGAAAACTGAATGAATGTACAATGTAGATTACAAATATAAAGGAATAAAACGTATTTACGCTTTCATTATTGCACAAAAGCAAATTAATACCTCATTTCCCCACCCCTCTCTATTAGGGGTCAACAGGGGTCAAATTTGTAACAGTGACGGCATAACAGGCGGACCCCATTGGTTTACCTATAATAGCTAAGGCGATGAACCTAATTCATAGATATGACTGTCTCTCAGTACACCAGAGAATTGACAATCTTGTGAATTTCGGAATGTTGCAATTTTGTCTTTAATGAGTGCTCATTCAAGAATCACCCGACGGCTACCGCTGATTTCCACATAGACGTTTTCCATGCATGGATGCCATGCAGAAAGATTTCAGGAACAGCGAACAATTGGAAACCCCGCTTTCTGTCTTAAAATCCTGATTTTGTCGATGTTCCCCGCCATTAAGAATAGTCAAGAACCCTACACAGATAGAGAATAAGACGTACTGATTGTCTTGATTTAGGTACATTCAAGTTTGTATTGAGTTCCGTTTATGTGACCTAAATTATAGACAGGTAAAACTTATCAGCTCGACTTTCTAACATGTCTTAACGCGTTTGTCTGGCAGACAGGCCTGTCATTTATTAAAGTGTTTACATTGCAGAGTCTCAAAAAGTAAAAACATGCGTTATTCATCACGTGAATATGCAAGGCCTATATACAAACGTTAACAAAATCCATGATATGGTAGTAAGTGATGTGTTTTAATAATTAAAAGATTATTTATGAAATGCATTATTTTACAAAGTGTTATTGTTTTCTCTGAAGTAATGCACAAGAAACATAAGGCAACTAACATACATTTTGTTGTGGGATGACCACCCAAATATATTAGGCCTACTTACAACATTTTGATATACCGAAATATAATAATATGAAATGTTCTTGTGTATTACAATTTCAAGTTCCATTCACTGATGAAAAACTTTAATTTCATAAAGTATTCTTACTTTGTGATGAACAAGGAAATACGGGTAAATATAAACAAAACTGTTCACATCTAGTGGAATGCTATTGTCGAGGATTCCATGAAATGATATTTCGGATGGACGCTTTTCTTTTTTCTTTGTTCCGTTCGAGAGGCAATTTCTCTTCATTTTTACGCAGTACTTGAAGTTTCATTTTCCATCCTTACCCTTTTCACCCGATCTGCAATTAAATTTAATGTACGACATCCTTGAACCCGATAGCACATTATAAGTACATATGTAGAGAGAGAGAGAGAGAGAGAGAGAGAGAGAGAGAGAGAGAGAGAGAAAGGGGGACGGACAGAGCAAGAAATAGAGTACTACCCCCATCTTCTGTTCAGGTCTGGTGTCGTGCTGATAGTGATTGAAAAATCAATTTTAAAAAGGTGTTGAATAGATGTATCGTGAAATGATCCCCCAGAAACGCTCTCTAACCGCTAGACCGGACGCCTAATTTCGGATGAGATTTCAAAGTGTCGCGTGGCACCTTCACATCGGGGGTAGCTATAAAGTTCGACCCGAACACGTTTGCGTACAGCGTTCGGGAGAGGAGGGGGCTCATTAAGAGGTGTTTATATGTACCCCTCAGGCGCCTTATCACCATTTCGATATTACTGGGAGGGTCGAAAGTGCGGATACACGCGTCCTATTTGGGTTGATATCGTCTAAAATGACAGTATGATTATCATTATGACGGGTGTGAGGTACAGGCGCGGATCCAGGATTTCTTAGGGGGGGGGGCCCAAATTTGAAAATATGCGAGCCATATAATGGTACGTAATGGTGACCAACAGTGACGTAATGCGGGGGGGGGGGGGGTCAGTGCAGGGGGGGGGGGCGAGTTCCCCCTCCCAAGCTTTGACGTTTCATTATATTATTAGAGAAAGAAGACGATTCGTTTTACCGTTCTCGAAAATAATTCTCGTCTGAATTCAGTTTTTTCCCTCCCGCGCGAAGCGCGGAAAATTTTACGATTAGTTAAATTATTAGAGAAAGAAGACGATTCGTTGTAGAGTTCTCGACTCTTAATCCTCTTTGAATTCAGGTTTCCCCCCCTCCCGCGCGAAGCGCGGAAGGTTTACGTTTCATTAAATCATTAGAGGAAAAAAACGATTCGTTGTACAGTTCTCGACTCTTAATCCTTGTCTAAATTCAGTCCTCCCCTCCCCCTCCTGCGCGAAGCGTGGAAGCTTTGACGTTTTATTATTACGATTCGTTAAATTATTAGAGAAAGAAGACGATTCGTTGTAGAGTTCTCGACTCTTAATCCTCTTTTTAATTCAGGTTTCCCCCCCTCCCGCGCGAAGCGCGGAAGCTTTTACGTTTCATTAAATCATTAGAGAAAGAAAACGATTCGTTGTACAGTTCTCGACTCTTAATCCTTGTCTAAATTCAGTTCCTCCCCCTCCTGCGCGAAGCGCGGAAGCTTTGACGTTTTATTAAACTATTAAAGAAAGAAGACGATTCGTTGTACCGTTCTCGACCCTTTATCCCCGTCTGATTTCAGTTCCCCCCCCCCCTCCCGCGCGAAGCGCGAAAGCTTTTACGTTTCATTAAATCATTAGAGGAAGAAAACGATTCGTTGTACAGTTCTCGACTCTTAATCCTTGTCTAAATTCAGTCCTCCCCTCCCCCTCATGCGCGAAGCGCGGAAGCTTTGACGTTTTATTAAACTATTAAAGAAAAAAGACGATTCGTTGTACCGTTTTCGACTCTTAATCCTTGTCTAAATTCAGTTCTCCCCCCCCCTCCCGCGGGAAGCGCGGAGGGCTTTTACGTACCATTAAATCATTAGAGGAAGAAAAACGATTCGTTGTACAGTTCTCGACTCTTAATCCTTGACTAAAATCAGTGGGGGGGGGGGAGCTCGAGGCTCTCGATCCCCGTCATTTCAGCATTATTTGTAATCCACCGTTGTGGAATTAGAAATAAACCACGTTTTAATTTGATTTCCCCCAAGCCCCCCCCCCCTCTATCAGTACGCCAGTAGGGGGGGGGGGGGGGGGGGGGGTTAACAGCCTGGGAGGCAAGGCCCTTTCGGCCCCCCGATCTCCTTCTTCCCCCTTTTATTTTCTTCTTCCTCTTCTTTCTTTCTCTTTTTCTCCTTTTTCCCTTTCCCTTCTTTTCCTTTCTTCTCTTTTTTTTTTTTTTTTTTTTTTTTGCGGGGGGGGGGGGGGGGGCCAAGGCCCGCTCGGCCCCCCCCCCCTGGATCCGCGCCTGGTGAGGTAAATGAAGGAACATTATTAGGAATATAGGTAGAAAAGAAAATATGGTTAAGAAAAACGGAGGACATGATAGAACGATAAGTAGGTTGTTTTAAGAAGAAAACAAATTGCTTCAAACAGAAATAAAGAGAAGGAATAAAAGAGGGACAGAGTGATAGAGAGAGAGAGAGAGAGAGAGATAGAGAGAGTGATTGAAAGGAATAGAAAGAAAGTGAGAAAGAAAAGAGGAGATAATTATGTTGGGGGGGTGGGGGGGGGGGCGCTTCAAAACAGGAATAAACGAAGAAATGCAACAAAAGATAGAAGTAAGGAAGTGCTTGGATGACGATGACGTATGCTCGTGCAGGTCTAGCAGAGATAGGGCAGTAGGTCGGGGTTCAAATCTCCATACATATTCTGTTGTTTACTATGGTATGTATGATTTCTTTGGATTAAACCAATCAATGTGTGCAGAGAATCGTCACCCCTTGCTTTGTTAGCTTTGCATACTAGGAGGAAATGCAATGTGACTTGTAGACCCTGACCCTTTCGCCTAGCCTGCTTCAACCCTTCGCAGCCACTGCGCCAGTAACTGACGGAGGGTTGCGTCAGGGACTGTGGCGCCTTCTGTGCCCAAAATGAGAATAGCATCGTTCAACAAAGTGACTGTAAATTGAACAACGTTAACATCAAGTTGTATTTCTGATGAAGGCCATAGTTGCATTCTAAGTTTGATTAGCGTGGGTAATAACGTAATTTACATGATAGATCGTAACCTTATTGCAGTAAAAAAAAATAGTGAGTTCAACTGTCTCTCAACAGAGATATGGAGAAAGTGTTTCAGAGGAAATGTCTAGCTAGAAAAAATAAATCTATATTAAAATATGGAAAGAAAGCCTATGAATAAATGATGTTTCATATAGATGCCAGACCTTGCGCAGACTGCTCTCTGAGTGCGCGCGTTCGATGGGCGTTGCGACGGTTGCGACGCCAAACGTGCCCGCTGAATGAGCGAAACACGGCGTCGGTAGTGTGGTGCAGATGGAACCACATGGGAACGTGTGGATGGCGTGTGGATACATACATTCACTCTCACTTTACCGCTAAAGAAGACGATTATCTTCTCCAAGAGGTTACGCTGTCGTCATTCCTTTCACTTTTCCCGCCCTTCTCGTCCCCCTCTTACTTCCATCTCCAGGCCCAGCGAGCCCAAAGAGGTATTGATTATGGTATAAGTTTCACCCTTGGGTCCAGGAGGATTAATCGAGTGTTACCACTCTACCTATATAACCCGATTGTCGTTTGGATCCTTGTATAGCATCTGATGGTGGATGACAGCTGGGAGCACCTAATAGCGCGAATCATTGAGAATCTAACTGCCCACTTACAACGGGTCGTCTGCACTGCCAAAGATCATACCCACACTGCGAAATGTTGCCTTCCGTACTAGCTCCAAACTGTAGTATAACGGTCTGCCCACGACAGATGCTTGATCAGGGTTGCTATGTTAGGCAGTAGTGTGGACGACCCCGTTAATCATTATCATCTAAAGGGATACAAATAGGTCGCGGCTAGGGGAAGGCGCTACTTTGGCGGCATGACCACGAAATGACGTTACAGAACCTACTTAAAGCCAGCGGTATCCCCAGTCGATCGATAACTGCTAGGAGTGGCCATAAATTAATATCAACAAAGCAGGAGTAATAGCCGGCTGTTTGCTAATATACGTCAGACGCCTCTCAGCATCGATTAGATAACCATGTGTCAAGCATTAAAGACGCAAAATTGTAAAACGATACAAGTTATTTCAGTAATGAATCTTTTATTAATAGAAAGTACTAAATAGTAGACAGAGTCATCGGGTAAATTAATAACATTTATCTCCTTACATATAAAGGTAGGTCGCTCATGAGTTTATTAAATATTCCGTTATTCATTCAATTTATATACTCATCGTGTTTAGTTACAACGGTCACATTGAAAATGGATATTCAGCAATTAGAAATTAATAAATTAGTCAACATGTACATTTACGCATTATGTACTGTTAAGAATAGAATAAAGATCTGTGACTCTCATAACGGAATTAATAAAGAAAGAGATATGTCCTGGTCATGAAAAGTTATGAAACGCGACGCCCAATATGAATGAAAGTAATATTTGATACCAAACGTTCATTCCTTTCCTTTTGTTACCCTTCTTCTCTTTCCACTTTTTTTCTTCTCGTAAATCACTTAAAAATGAACTTAATCGCATAAAACAATTTTGAATATATTTCACAAACTTCTTTCAAGTCTCGGTGTTCCATTAAAGATACTGGAAAGGATAAGAAACATAAAATGGTAAAGACGTGATCCTCAATCTACATTTCCATTTTTCTAATATAGGACACAACCTGAGGTCACACAAGTAAAAAGTTGAGAATTAGAGCCTTCAGTGGTTCAACTCGAACCCCAAGAAGTTGGAAACGTCGTCAGGTTGGAGGAGTATGTTTCTTTTTAGAATCGCTGCACAATGTCAAAAACCATTTTGGTATCATTTTCTAGGAATGTCTTAGAAAGAATGAGGGGTGGGGGAGGGGGTGGCTCCTATAGAACATTTGTCGAGAACATTAAAAAGGATGTTGTTGTCATGTGATACAGACTGTAGAACATGGTGTCCTATTTGGGAAACGAGTCACGCATCACTTGTCAAGTCACAGACAACAATGTCCACCTTCCAGTATTACTCTTCTGTGCCACGAGGTTGTGATAGATAGTTGAAAACTATACCGTCGTTCAGACCTTGTTCTGATATACGAATCAGAGAAGCCGAGCACGTAAGGTATTCCTTTTAAATTCGTGAATAGTAGTGGAATGGTAATTGATACGTGAAGCTGTATGGATTAGAATAGAGGAATAAAACAAACAGACATTTCTCAGTATTTCAGGGGAGAAGCGTTATGAATGGGTCCCACTTGAGATGTCTGACGGGATTAAAACTGATAAGGCCTTGATTTACAATATATGAACTCAACTCGTAGACACAAATAATGAGGCCATGAGCCTGTGATATATTGTGGGATAGATTCTCATTCATCATGAGTAAGAGAGAAAGAGAGAGAGAGAGAGAGAGAGAGATAGAGAGAGAACACTAGCGAGGGAGAGAGAGAGTGGATACAGATAGAGATAGAGAGAGAGGGAAAGAGAGAGAGATAGAGAGAGTGGATACAGAAAGGGAGAGAGAGAGGGAGAGAGAGAGAGAGAGAGAGAGAGGGGGGGGGGAGACAATTCAGGTGGGGTGTCGGATTTAAAAAAATCAGGGATTTTATCAATCTTCCAGTAAAAGAAATGACCAGATCGCAATGACGTGATATAAAGGTCGCACGACTAACCACTGGCTCGTAGCAGACATTTTTGTTTACTCCGACTCGGAGGATGAAACCAGAATGCAATCTCAATAATGATATTCATGTGACTATCCGAGATCCTACACTTTTGAATTCCCAAATCAAATCCTACTGCAATTTCTTTTGAAACACGGCTTTAGTCTGGTCGTAAGTTGTGAGGTGGTCTTGAGGAAAGAGAGGTTACTGAAAGACAAAGAAAGATGAGAGGAAGATGTTCAGCGCAGTGCACTACTGGTGGTTTGATGAAGGAGAATTGCAGAAAGAGGAGCGGAAGAGGGGCAAGGAAGAAATTGAATACTAGATTACAGAGAATATGAAAGGTCCGGAAAACAACTAGAAACGTGTGTGTTGGTATAGGAGATGGAAGTGCTGGTGGTGATGGTAACAAAGTTGAGGGGGAAGGGTGGAGGATGTGAGGGAGGGGAAAAACTCTGTCATGCTTATAAGTCAATGTTGGCAAACTTGTAAGCGGTCCGACACCCACATGTGTGGTAAAGCCATGTCCATGTAGAAGATCTCGCATACGTTTTGTCCTTAACTTGCCACCTGTCATTTCTAATTTGAGAATATTTGCTTCTGGTGAGGGTGTGCTCTTACAAATTCCCTTCTCGCATTAAGTGAAAATGTGAACGGGTAAAATTCCCCTTGATATATAAATCAAACAACACACCACTCTCCGAAATAAAGACGAGATTCAAAATAAACTTTCGATAACTGTTCATGATACGATTACAAGTTTTGGATATGTCTATGGGAATTGAAACCATGATAAAAAAAAAAATCGGAACAGGAAGTTCTATCCTCTCTAGAGTGACGTAAAATCGATGAATGTAGGCCGAGAAAACATGTGAAAGCTGTTTCGATCCCATGCCATATTGAGTTTGAGTGAAATCATGCTTTTCAAAAATTACAAAAAACCCAGTTACCAAATAAAAGCAATCAATTTAGACAACGGAGAACGAAAGAGAGAGAGAGAGAGAGAGAGAGAGAGAGAAAAAGAAAGAGAGGGGCAACAAGCAAAAATGTGATTGCCTAACGCACTTTTATAAAAGCAATAAATGATAAACTTTCGAGAAAAAAAGAAAGAGAAAACAAGTGACATAATTATATTGTTTCTCAAATTTACTCATTTTCCCCACTGTCCATTTCACATATGTTTACACGGTTTTTGAGTAAGAACTGTAGTTCTATAACTCGTCAGTATTTTCGTTCGTGTATGGATGCTCGTGTTTTATCAATGGACAAACTTTTTCCTGACATTTCCCCTTCCGGTACCTTCCTAAATCTCAGGTTTGGAAGGGAGAAAGTGCAATTCTCCACGTACATTTCTTAGACTGACCACTACTAACCGTTTTCTATTGATCGCGTGCTGGTATGTCACGCGGCTCGTTCGCATTGTGGATGAATTACGTGTACACTCATTCAATTAAATTCTCCCCGAAGACCAGAAAGGCGCAGAATCATGGAATTCCCTCTACGACGCCAAAGGATGATCTTACACACATACATAGATGCAGGCTTCACTTTCGTTTGCTCCACCGTCGACGGATCGCTCTTTGATTTTTCTCGGAAACTTCTCTCTGTCTCTCTCTCTCTCTCTGTCTCTCTCTCTCTCTCTCTCTCTGTCTCTCTCTCTGTCTCTCTCTCTCTCCTTCTCTCTTTCTCTCTCTCCCTCTCTTCTTTTCGTTTCATTCACTCTAGACTCCCACTCCACATTATGCCAATTCTTTTCCATTTTCCTTCACTCACTTTCGTTTGCTCCACCGTCGCCGGATCGCTCTTTGATTTTCTCCGAAACTTCTCTCTCTCTCTCACTCTTTCTCTCTCTTTCTCTCTCCCTCTCTTCTTTTCGTTTCATTCACTCTAGACTCCCACTCCACATTATGCCAATTCTTTTCCATTTTCCTGCACTCACTTGCATCTTTCTGCAATATATGCACGGGACACTTCTCGCTTATTGTCTTATTTCTCTCCCACCCCCTCTTCATATATTAGTTTTCCTACCATTAATTTCACGATGTACACTAATCTGTCTTGAATTAAATATTTTAGTTTAGTATTTGTCCGTCAATTTGTGTAATGCTAAATATTTGCTTTCCTTGTTACGTTACTCTTAATCGGTGTTTATCTTTATGTCGAGTGCTTGCTAGTCTCCTTTCCTTTATTAAGCTATCATCCTCTTCTTCTCCATTCCTTTGGAGACAGTTGTTGGTGATTTGCAAACACATTCCAAGTATATCTCGTTAGATAATAAGGCGTCCTTATGAATTAGCCAGTTCGTAGATGGGATCTGCGCACGGGTAGATAAAGGTAATTTGTACCAAAAGTGTAAAACTCAGCGAGACGACTACTGGATTCGGGCAATGAAAGTTATGTAATCATTATTCATTTATTCACCGACAACACATTATATGGAACACAGGTTCTCAAGAGGGCAAACAAAAGGTATTCATGAAGCACCTCCATCACTTAGGCAGTGAATATTCTAAAATGCACAAAGTGAGACGTCTCCATGTGTACAAGATATGCGGATATTTGAGAGTCATTTTTACCAAAGCTAACTATGAATAAAGACATCTTCTTCAACAAGCTGGTCAAGCGTGGGGTGTGTGGGTGTGTGGATGTGTGAGTGTGGGTGCGGGATGCGTGGGTGTGTTCTGCATTACACACGCTTGCCTCTGTTGCTGTCATCTTTGCTGTCGTCTCCCTCACTTGATACTTCATCTTTGTAGAAACAAAGCTCACTAGCCAATACTTCTAACGCGTTTGCATGGACTTTCGAAAAACGGAAACCAATATCAATAAGATTGTCGGTCAACGTTTAAATATGCGAACATTTCAGTGACGTATCACTTCATTGGAACATGATTTCAATTTGATAGACAATGGGGTATTCAGTATGCCCTTGTTGAGTTCTCGAGAGTCTTCGCAATTGTGTGCTCATAATCATAATTATCCTGATGAATTATCTTCAACATAAACTTCAAAATGTATTTTTTGCCCGATGCCATTCTCTGACAGATGAAGGGTTAAAGATGAAGTTGAGTTCTGGTCATGTGATTGCGAAAGAAACGGTGTGGAATCGACCAGAAAAGGTTGATCATCTAGCATATCAGAATTTGTGTGTATTGCAAGGTTCTGGAATCATCAAAATGATAAGAAATTTGGCCAAGTCTTGGTAAAGTTACAAACACTGTACACAGAAAGATGTATATGGGACTACACGAACACGTGGTGTAAAAATCCTACCCTGGATTTGTACGATGTTACATGACATATTTAGAATATGAAGGCATTTGAAGAGCCGTGCTTTTCAGGGAACATGTCTTATCTGATGTTCTTCCACACTTGCATAATAAGAATGATAACGCTCACAAATTATTTTTCACCTCTTCCCAGAACTCAACCTTCTCTTTAAATTGGCGTCGACTAAAAATACCATCATGACCACTACCTTTGATAATCTATTATTTGTGTATGAATTTCGGTATTATAATAAACGTCATTTTGGGGGAGAGAAAATATTTGATATGTTTTCGTATCATTTCCTGCTGATATCCTGTACATGCTGATGCTTAAGGGAGATGAGGAGGGGACACAAAGAAGGGTCTAGTAACTAGACCCTTATACGCTTTCTCATTGTCAAGTTGTTAGCTTTACAAATTTACATACTCGTACGCAATAAACATACGTCATGTTAATTATATGCGATATATTTCGTCCCTGATCCAAATGAAATCTATCCAGTTTGACAAGTTGATTTATTATTGCGTCCGTGACGATCACATTCCGCACCTTGTATTTGTGAGCCCAAACAATGAATATGATAGTGATAATTTCAGTAGTATTGATGCTGATGATGACGAAAATGATGACGGTGATGATGACAGTAATAATAATAATACATAAGATTTGTATGCGGCCAAATCCACTTGACAATAAAATGCTCAAGGCGCAGCTTGTGCAATAGATGAAATACATGATAAATATATACAAAAGTGCAATAGGAATTGTAGAGACATGAAAGGTAATTGTAATTAATTATAAGCTAAATTAAACAGATATGTCTTAAGATTTTTTTCACACTTCGCCAGAACTGCTATTTTTAATCCAGTGAGGGAGAGTATAAGGATAATATAGTAATAATAAGAATGATTATAATAATAATGATAATAATAAAATTGTTAAAAAGCACATACGAACATTCTCTCACATACACGCACACCCACACATTTTCCCTCCCTTTCTCTCTCTTTCTCTCTCTCTCTCTCTCATTTTAATCCTCCCTACTCCTTCCCTCCTCTTAATCATGATAATTATTACTTTCCCTTCCTCTCCTTCTCTCTATCAAACTATTTATACTAAATCTAATAGCCTAGGAGTAGAGCATTCAAGCATAGTGAATGCTAGCGACACGTTTCATGGCGAATATCTTTATCTTGACGCCAATTCTCCCATGAATTAAAGAAATATTTTTTTAATGCTAAAACCACCCCTCTCGAGGTCTATATTCCTATTCTGAGTACACATGGTAATTGATCAGCCTATTAGCTGAAGTGATATGAAAATTAGTGACAGGGTACAAGAAAGGATGATTGTCAGAAAGGTCGAGCGTGAAGTATCGTTAAGAGATGAAAGAGTTTCTTAACAAGACCCTTGAGATGTGTATTGTAGATAAGACCTTGTCGGAGGTAAATAGTACTGACGGAAATTATCCGAAGCGTGAATCGTTTTTTCTTCATACCCTTTCCAGTTCATGGTTTGGTAGGGGGTGGATTGTGGCAAGACACAAGCGACCGCTTTCAAGTATGCATCGCTTAAAAGAATATCATTCTGAATGCTTCGAATATAGCAATTTTTCATACAAACTTCTTCAATTAGAGTCTTATTATATAAATACTAAACTAATGAACAATCATTAATTTGGTCCCACCGGTTTTCTGGTAAGATAATTCCATTCATCTTGCAGACGTTGAGAGAATGAGAGATTCTATTCATAATCATATTAACGACAAGAAAAACAAATAAGCTATAGTGCACAAAAATAAACCAAAGATATTATCTTATTAAACAAAATGATACACAATGTACATTGACCTCTCAAGGCTGAAAGTTCTTATCTATGTTGGAAGATTGTACACCATTGATCCTACCCACCACTAGTCCGACACTTTCATAACGTCCATGATTGTGCATAGTCAGGGCTTAGAAATCAGTTTGATTTAACCGTACCCCTAATCGTACGCCAACAGAAAATGGATTGTGGAGTTCCTCAGGGGTCCGTCCTTGGTCCTATCCTGTTTATCATCTACACTTCTTCCCTTGGATGATTGCGCTTTATAAGTATTTATTATTATAAACCTAATCATAAACAAGAACTTGAACCCAACCCTAAACCTAAACCTAAACCTTACACTTAGCGTAACGCTAACCCTAACCCAAGTGTATATGAACTTAAAACTAAACGAAAATCTAACACAAAAACTAAACCCATCCCTAAACCGAACCCTAACCATAACTCTTACTTTGACACCAACCCCCAAACCTAATCTCAACCCACTTACATAAAACAACTCCATAGCAGATAAATTGCATCTAGAACTACACGTTCATATCTTAAGTAGATATAGACGTTACATCATTATGCTCAGTAGAGCTTGTAATACAGTTTAGTTTGGTCTAGTTTTGTCATCACATATATATTGATATCATGTTTATGCCATTCAAATGTATTCATGTATGACATTACATTTTCTTTATTGATGTATTTTTTTAACAAATGTTTTATACAAAGATGGAATCTATAGAAAAATAAATTGTATTGAATTGTGCTACCTTATATCTGATCCCGACGCTAACACGAACCTTAATTATAGTCCTAATTAAAATCATAACATTCATCCCTACCCTACAGATAACCCATACCTTAACACTACCCCTAACCACATCTCAAAACTATACACCGATTCGGTTTGGGGGTTTTATGTACCTGCCCGCCGGTGGCGGCGCTATAACTGGGGGGCTTCTCCGATGCGCTGCAATGCAATGTAAGCTAGCTAGCTGCAGTCAGACGCCCCCCAGTTATGGCGTCACCTTATGAGGGCGCACTTCCACCAGAAGTCGCCCGAATCGGTGTATACGTTAACATCTACCGTAGATGACGTCACAGCATTGGTTATTCGCTTTATTGGTCCTACGATATCCTGATAATTTAGGCGCGTCATCAAGATTTAAGAATGAGTTTAGGGTTACCACAACCCTAAGGATAAAACTCGAACTTAACCCTAACAAAAACACTAACCATGACCTAAATCTAACCCTTAACCTATCCCGTCATCTCAAATCCTAACGTTAATCCCAACACTCACCCTAAACATGCTAAACGTAACCTTAACCCCAACACCTAACGTCAAATATGGGAATAGCTGCGTTGGCGTATTTAAAATAGTGCGCATAACCAAAGGGTGCTACCTACTACATTCACTCATAATGATACATTCATTCATAATGTTTGGCCACATTAAGATCTGAATTACAATTACCACGGCAAAGTAAATGATGGTGTAACCGCTATTTAAAAAAAAAATTCCTATAGAAAATGGAAGCGTCTTATTAAACGTGGGCAAGAGGAAATACTAAGTGAAAACAAAATCAATTTACCTTTGGTCTTTTCACCATACTAAAAAGGGATAATGAAAAAATAAATCAACTGAAATGTTCCTACCGTATGCTACTCACAAACAATCGTAACCATGAAAACGATTGTTGAAGGAATTCTCATAAAGTGCCTACTGCATTCCATGTTAATGATGAATGCTTTCTAGAAAAGTGGAAACAAAATTCTCTAAAGCAATTATCTTGCTTGAAGTGATTATAAAGCGAAAACGAAATTTTAAAACGTATAAACATTGCATCTTGATAAAACTACTTACAATTCTATCAGAAAATTACGGCCATTGTTGCAGAAAATTTGTTTACACGCTCATTGCATTTAACATGAAATATATCTGGTATACTGGATATAAACACTTTAAAACAGTTAAAACAACTGAAACAAAAACACTTGAGAATTCACTTCTTCACTACGACCGGTTTCAATTTATTTCGCCAGATAAAGAATTCAATATATTTATATGTTTAAGCTTAAAACAGTTTAATTACTTCCTAAATGATATCATTAGCTTGGCATAATTGAAACAATAGGAAAAAAGCTTGCACTTAAACTGGTTTTAAAGCCAAATATACTCTAACGATTCGGACTTAATATATATAAGGCGAATCGATAACTTCGAGCTTGTCAGTTAATACACTGAAGATAATTTATATGCAAGTCTTTAGGTTGTTGGAAATCCGACTGCTGTATCTTCAGGCAAAATCAATATGGATAAAATATTATAAATATACACGCCACTCATTGATTCCAAATCATACACACGAAGCTGTCTGAAAACAGAAACTTGATGGCCAATTACGACATTTCGTCGAAATTTCCAAGACATTTGAAGTGTAGCTACCTAATTGCCTTCGATTTAAGACGCTGAGTTCCGATAACTGGCAAACATTCTGCGCCGCTGCATTTAATCTATTGTAATGATAATTGAATATTAATAAATGTTTAAACTTCAAATCAATGACTGTTGATTAACATTACATTACATCGATGGTTGTCATTTGTAGGTTCAATGATGCTTAAAAACAAAAGTTACAGAAAAGTATGTGTCTTCATCATCTGATGAACAGGTGGCACTTCAAGGGATCGATTTTCGTTTGAGATATGCAACCATTTAAATGTTAAAAGATCCTTAAGTGATCATGTTGATGGTAACATAAATGAAATATTGCACTTAAAAGCTAAATTTTAAAACGCGATATTAATTTTTAGGTTGATGTGGTTTTAAATGTTTAGTTAATCACTTTCCCCTGGGTCTTGTGTCTTATGCAGTTGTCCTTTGAGGAGAAGGTGCATAATAAGTAAAACATAACTATTATTGGTTTTAATAGTGGACCACTTAATTGTGTAATTAACAGAATGATTGCTTTGGGCAACAAAAATCCTTTGCCAAATTCCGCATTTCTTTTCTTGATATGCATCATTTCTACTCTTTTTACACGTGTACAGATTATTTTAACTTTGGAAATATTTCAACAATAAATCGTGAATCCATTGGTGTAACTATTCCATAGCAAGCGCCAAGTGTCACAGGAAGCTCATTTGCATATATCACATAAATAGTTAAGGTCTTGATGTTGAGATTTAGACTTCGTTTGAAGACCGCGTTCTGTTGAGTAACATAATACCTGGCAGGGATCTTTCACTGAAGAAGAATGACGATAATGTGCCAGGACTTCGTTCATGCATGATTATACTTTAACTCATGTAATTACGTAATTTTGAATCGAAAACACTCCATTATCTTTGGATTATCACGTAGTTTAATTCGTAAATTATTAGAAACATCTTTCCAACTCGTCCTGCAGTTTTAGCTATGAGCCATGAACCCGTCATCAATATCTCGCAATCCGGGCCAGAAAAATACTTTCGCGAACCTTGAAAAGAAAGGTCAGAGCATGGTGATACGTAAAAGATTACAATACATAAATCTGTAAGGATATCTCAAGATCTAAACGTTAGTTGTATCGAATGAGATACATGAGAAGCCGGTGGTGTATCGAGATAAATCGAACAGTGGACATGATCTTAGATGCATCCCTTTCGCTAAGGCTGGAGTTATTGACAACACGCGTTCACACAAATGAACTTTCTTAGGTAGTTTTTTTCTCCAAGACATAGAAATGCACACTCTAACAGATAAAAGCAGAACGTTGGAAACAACCACTCGAGTGGATAGCTATTAAACCACTCGAAACATGTTAAGAGAGGGAAGTAAACAGATATTTTGAGGGAAAATATGTGAACAACTCAATCCCAACAACACCCACATATAAAGCTAGCCTTGAAACACACTAAGGAAAATACAACACCTTGCATACCCTAACATATTCTTGGCGGATCTGAAAAAGAAAAGAAAAAACTTTTTTTTTAAATGAGGTCGAATTACGACCTCTAAATTTGAGATATTCCATAATTGGAATATATAAACGCCGCGGACCCCAAACGCTGACCGGTATCATTAAAACATCATCGTTTGTTTAATATAAACCACACAAATATTTACGCTTTCTGATTCTAAATACTGATCCATTTTAGATGGTTTTAGATCTATGAACGGAAGTCGATTCTTAGCCATCAGTTAGGAAATACTACCTTACATCAAAGAAAGAAAACGTTCTGTGCCAGCCTCTTCATTTCATCCAATTCTAGAGGATGCGTGGTAGTTGGCCGTGGAAACATTAATTACTAGTTATGTTTCAATGTTCATCATTACTTATGGATGGAAACAATTGTGACAAATAACCAAAGACTTTGAAAGTACCACATGCGGCTTTGCTAATATTTCAGAAATGTATATATATTTTTTTTTTTGCGGGAATGCATTCGAACGATTAACAGAAAAAAGTCCAGATGGAAGAGGCGAGGATTTGGGATGACATGATATAGAGTGAGAGTGAAGAAGAAGTTTATTTGAAAGGAAATGGAGGAAAAACAACAACAAATAGAGGATGTGCACTTCTCCCAAGTAACTGGAGCTGGGCTGGGGCCTCCTTGCCACGCTTCTCTTGGCAACGACGCCGATGTCAGTGGCACGACCAGCAGTCATCGATCAGGGGTGAAAAGATGGAGCGCCAAAATGCTCCCCGGTGGATAGAGAAGGAAAAAATTGAAAATATGGAAATAGTGGAAGAGGGGCCGGGGACTTGGAAAAGCAAGAAGTCTGGGGAAGGGAAAGAGTAATTAATTTTACGAAGAGAGGTATGTAAAGCTAGCTTTCCCACATGTAGTGCATGTAGGAGTACGTAGAGATAGATATGTAAAACGACATAGAGAAGAATCTATAGGGTGGACGAACATATTCGTAATAATTTCATATATTCCTTTTGAGGTATATAAATAGAGTGAGAAAGAGAGAGAGAGAGAGGCTTAGAGAAAAAAAAGGTACCAACCGACGAATTCTGCTGAAGTCCTTGAGACAACAAGAGCAGGAAAAACTAAGTAGAGTAGACAAGACTTGATTATTAAAAGCTGCATTGTTCGATGATCGATCGGATCAGCCAATCAGACTGGAGAATTAAAGGCATCTACGTCACGTGACTTGTAAATGTTGTGACGTGTGATGACGAAATTGAAATTAGCATGGCCTTGCAAGATGCGCTCTCCTGTGATGTTTATCAAATAAATTCAATATTTACAAGTCATTTGATGCAGAAGTGGTGTTTAAACATAAAGCACGAGATGGTATTAAGATATATATATGATATGACATTTTGATACGCACGTGGCAATATACTAATATGGACTGCTTTAAAGGGCACGGTTAAAACTATTGCCCTGTGTGATCTCAAAACTGTACTACGGTGCCCCAAAATGAAGTCGAAGGGCATAGTGCGGTCTCTAAGTCATGAGGAGCCATAGTCTAAACCGCAACCCGGAAAATAATTTAGTATTTTTTCTTAAATATACGTTTAGACAAAAGAAGAAGATATATTTACCAAAACGTGCTGTCAACAAAATGTGTTTCTGTAATTTATAGTAGCGTATTTCATGCCTGCACTTTTGATTTAAACCAAAGGCCTAGAATCCTTATATGCGGTATATATATAAATGAATATCAGTGGAGTGTATTCCAAATTGTCTTGTGTTAGGAAATGTCTGTTTAAGATAAGAACAAATACATTATTTTCTCAAGCGGCATCTAAAAGTATGGCATATCAAATTGAAATGCTCAATCAAAATTTTGTGTTACGCGTTTTCCAAAGTTTTGATCTCGATAAAGATTGAATTGAATTAACTCGAATCGTTTATTTCAATATGAAAGAAAATGCAAATATGTGTGAACACTACTAAATCTCTGATTAAATGATTAAACATAGCTTTTCTAACATCATATTAAGATAAAATTTAGACGAATTTGTGTCAAATTTAGACATAATTTTGATAATTGATATACTTTATTCATCAAAATGTTCAACTTCTAATGGCGTTCCATTCAATACAGAATGTTTTGCCATCTCAATTATAGAATAGGAAGCATTGTCATCAGTATGACTCGTGTTCTTTGCTGGGCAAGCACTCAACAAATTAAAAAAATCTACGTCTTTAAAACGTCCCAAGACCCCTCACTGCTGTAATAACAATATATTTGTGAAATTGACTTTGTGCATGACGGTACTCAATAAACATAGGGGCATTCAATAAGGGGAACATCAATATAAAAATAGCATCGTCCTTTTTCGAGATCATGGAATCACGCAAAGGGCATCCATTCATAAAAAAAATAGGTATCTGAAATATTAATACTCCGGGGTAATCTCATTTAATTTGTCCCTTCGTCTCTGCCTCACTATACGTCCCTTCCTCTCTCCCATTCACCCTCCCTCCCTCCTCTCCCCCCTCTCTGTCTGTCTCTGTCTCTCTGTCTCTCTGTCTTTATTTCCTCTCTCTCTCTCTCTCTCTCTCTCTCTCTCTCTCTTATTCTTCACCTGTCACCCCTACACACTATACCTTTGTGAAAAAACATGACCTACTGAGAAAAAAAAATTGGTGTTATATCACTTTTTATGACAGTCGGATCACTACATGGTAAGCACGGGGAGGCAATAGAACATAATAATCATGCAATAAAATAAAGAGAATAACACAGAAGAATCAAGCGATGGAAATAGAGAGAGAGAGAGAGAGAGAGAGAGAGAGATAGGGGGGGGGGGTGAGAGAGAGGTGACAAGGGTCATCCCTTTCCATACACTTGCAATCCATCGACCTACTAAAACCAGTCGTGTCTTACTGATTCGATGTATGGAACGCCACCTACCCTACAGCTTTGTGACACATACAATGCAATGAAAAGAGATGGTGTAGAAAAGGGCCAACTTAATTTGATTAAAAGAGTGGCAGCTTCAAGGCTCATGGACGGTCGGTCATTGCATATTATGGCGTTCAATCTTTACTAGCTCAATCTTCTCATCCAGGTACACACGACATGCACTTTACTTCCTCACCTCTCTCTCTCTCTCTCTCTTCCTTTTTCACTACCCCTCATCTCTTTCTCCACCCTTTCCTCTTTCCCTCCCACTCTCCTGCTCTCGCTTCATCTCTTGTTTTCTCTGCTCTGAGTATACCGTACATCCTCATATCAACTCCTGTGTGGTGTTTTCCTCCCTGACATTGTAGCCCCTGGGTTTAATAAGATTATACATCGCACTCCCTACTGACGCGAAGAGTCAAATCTATTTAGAGAGAGCATATCATGTGAAAAGCAAACACCCTCGTGTGAAAACTAACGGGCAAGGTCCGCCATTCATATATAACCAAGAATGACAACGAATAAAAAAGAAGAAAAAAGAATACACATTCAAGCGACCTACATTGGCAACTATCACAACAAAGGCGAATAAAAACGTGAATGCTACGTTCAATCTGGCTTTCCCTAGGGGGAGCGGGGGAGTTATCGAACAATCATCGGTGACAAAAACATAAACCCTGGTTTGATCTGCACGCTCTTCGTTTCCGCGAGTGCCAATGAGTGCCAATCTAGAACGATTTTTTTCTTCCATTGAGGACAAATGAAAAAGAAAAAAAATAGAGAATGAAATGCCATGCTCTGAATAAAGTGATTACGTCCTTTTGTATGGAGCTACGAAAATATTGATGCAATTAACAAAATATCGAAAAGTTCCTTTTAGTAAATATAATGGTATTGTTCGTTTACGAAGAAAGCCTGGTATTGTATTCATTCGAATCATTAACGACTTGTTTTGACTGTTACGTACGTCATTTTATTCATTTACTTTGAATTGATTTGCAACATAATATGTACTTAAGCTGTAATGATAATTAAACAAAAAATAGAGGCTGAAATACAGACACATTGCAATACATTCCCTTCATCTCCTATCAACCCGTAGATCGATGCTAAGTTGTTTGGTCCCTGTGGTTCTTGTTTTTGCAGTTATTTCAAATTTTACAGTTATTTCTGATTCCAATGAAAATAAAAATGCTGTTTACATTTAAAAAAAAGAATACACCCTCAGGTCATGTGCTTCCATTGTCATTATTTTCTTAATGATATCGGTTTCTGATACTTACGACAGAATTGGGACCTGATGAGTATAAATCTTTAGCGAATGAAGAAGAAGAAGAAGAAAAAGAAAAATACGAATGAGAAGAAAGAGAGGGAAAGTGGGCTGAGGAAGGAGAAAAAGAAACAGAAGAATAAGATAACAAAGAAGAAGATGAAGAAGAAGAAGAAGAAGAAGAAGAAGAAGAAGACGAAGAAGATGAAGAAGGAAAAGAAGAAAAAGGAGCCCTGAAATGTCTGTTTATTCATTTTCGTTTGCACCTGAAATGAAATTACCTAAACGCAAATGCTTTAATGCCGATTCTTTGTACACAATGGATCTAAGTTTCGATTGAAGTCTAGATTAAATTGTTTTGTCAAATACAAATCATACAGAATAGAGGCAGTTAACACCAAAACCTCGATATCAGCGGAACGATCAGTATTAATATTCTGTGCAAAATGATAAGAAAAGAAAGGTAGCTTATCAGGAAATGAGTGCGTGTGCGTGTGAGTTTTTGTGTGCGTGTGCGTGTGTGTGCGTGCGTTGCGTGTATTGGTGTGTGAAAATGAATTGGCCGATCATAAACACACAATTGCCCATCATCCATCGTCCACCCTTCACCCTTTTCATTTTAATCTCACATTATGTTAAAGAGGACAACTTGGTGAGTAATATTTTACCATTCGCTGCCTCGTGACTGGTGACAGGTGACAGTGTATCATACCAAAGTAACCATACAATGGACAGTGTAAACAATGCCTTGATTTCCTTGCGCATGCACTAATTGCTATCATAATGATCAGTATGGTTGATTAGCGCATGTAATAGCGCAATTGGAATGACGCAAGGTATACATCAAGTAGTACTTCAACTAATCTCTCATGAGAACCCTGCGATGCTTGGTATCCTACACGGTCTACCTGTCTCATTCTTGTTGACATGGATAACGTCAATGTACCTCAAGACATGGTTAAATATCCTTCATGTATATGCCAAATTACATCCGATAAGATCACATCAGCCATTATCTGATTATAGTTCCAAGGTTGGAAGGAATGCTACCCACGATCTCGACAAGAGGAAACCTTGGTATCCCTTCAAACAGGGGCGTAGACAACGGGGGGGGGGGGGGGGGGATGAGGGGGATGCATCCCCCCACCTCACAAGGTGGGGGGATGGCATGTACAATCATCCCCCCCCCCCCAGGTTTTGGGGAATGATATTTGCTTACTTAATAAGTCATAATGATGATAATAATAGTAATAATAATAATGATAACAATTATAATATTAATAATAATAATAATTATGATGATGATAATAATAATCCTCATCATTATTGTAATTGTGTTTATTGTTATTAGCCGCATTCACACGGTGAAAGCCAATTCAGACGGTAAAAAAAAGAAAATCTTACAAGTATTTTGTGGTTATCTTGTGGTTGGAAACCACAAGATAACCACAAGATGAAACAGGCGCGGATCTACGGGGGGTTTAGGGGGTTTAAACCCCCCCTTGGGCGGCCCAAAAAACAAACACAAAAAAAAGGGAAAAAAAAGAGGGAAAAAAAGAAAAAAAAGAAAGAAAAAAGAACGCACGCTGGAGAGAAACCCTTTCAAGTGCAAATATTGTGAGAAGATATTTAACACATCTGGTAACTTAACCAAACACATGATAACTCTGGATATAACTGTGTATTTAACTGTTACTTGATTTAAAAAGACGTTATCATGCACTGCTTTTTATGGTCTCCATTGTGTTAATAGATGCCAGGAAAACATCACTTACGGGGTTCAAATAAACACCCCCCAAAAAAATCGGCTCGCCGCTTCGCGGCTCGTGGACGATGCTCCGCATCGTCATTATATTGGTCAACGCCCCCCCCCTTAGCAAAAAGCTAGATCCGCCCCTGAGTCATCCCCCCAGGTGTACGGACGTGTCTACGCCACTGCCTTCAAACGTCACGGAATGAATGTTGGAAATAATGAAGAGAGGTAGAGTACATAGCATGTGACTTGATGGTCTAAAGTGCACATAATAAACAATTATTTTATCAATAGAATCTCTGAAATATGCCATAATTATAGTTTGATTTGGTAGTCATGGCAGTAGAAAGGTTGTCGCCTCTCTTAAAAGAAACATGGAAGAGAAAAGGCGTCTATAGCAATGGCGGAATTGCCCGAAATCATATTCAAGGAGAGGGAACCATTTCAAAGATTAAATATCGTACTCCCTATCCCCCCACCCCACCCTCGATGATGCGAAACATTGAATATTAAACATACATTATTGTCTCAAACCTACATTTTACAGTATTTTGATTAATTTTGCAGAACGCTGCCTATACCCCTTAAAGCCTTATTTTGCATGGCTTGCCTAAGCCATTGTCAAAACTTCGAATGAGTATTTCGAATGATAATGAAATATCATGACATGAATAATGAATAAATCAGGCAGGCACTAATTAACAAGCATTATGAGAGATTGAATGCTTACAGGCCTTCCGCAACAAATAATAGAGTCTGTACTTTTGCAAAGCTTGCACTGTCAAACCTGTCATGTAGACATCTCATTATGCTGCTACCATTGTCACATTTTGTATGGTATATTTGATATCGAGCTGCTCTTCAATATCATTATATGCTGACTCAAGATTACAAGTGGTCTAGGCTTATCAAGTTCTGTTGCTGTTGTTGTTATCGAATTCATACGAATGTGTATTAGGCAGTGACTGGGCATAACACACCCCATATCAAATTATTTTGTTTACTGGGGATGGCTATAGGCTAAAAGAAAATTAGATAGAGAGCGGGGATGTTGACGAGAGAAAAAGAGAGACAGAGTTTGTATGATGTAAGAGAAACTAGTGTAAAAGGGGAATGATGATGTAAGAGAAAAGGTTTTAAAGGGAATGATGAGAAAGAATGAAAGAGAGAGAGACAGAGAGAGAGAGAGACAGAGAGAGAGAGAGAGAGAGAGAGAGACAGACAGACAGAGAGAGAGAGAGATAGAGAGAGTTAGAGTGTATATGATATAAGAGCAAAAGCGTAAAAGGGGAATGATAAGAAAGAGAAAGAGTTTGTATGATGTAAGAGAAACTAGTGTAAAAGGGGGAATGATGATGTAAGAGAAAAGGTTTTAAAGTGAATGATGAGAAAGAATGAAAGAGAGAGACAGAGAGAGAGAGACAGAGAGAGATAGAGAGAGTTAGAGTGTGTATGATATAAGAGCAAAAGTGTGAAAGGTGAATGATAAGAAAGAATGAAAGAGAGAGAGAGAGACAGACAGAGTTTGTATGATGTAAGAGAAAAGTGTAAAAGGGGAATGACGAGAGAGAATGAAGGAATTAAAGAGAGAGAGAGAGAGAGTTTTTATGATGTAAGAGAAAAAGTGTATAAGAGGTTTGTCGAGAAAGAATGAAACAGAAAGAGACAGAGAGACAGAGAGAGCGATAGAGAGAGAGAGAGAGAGAGAGAGAGAGAGAGAGAACGAGATAATAAACATAATCTATACACTTTGTTTACATTAAGCTGCGCAAAAGTGAAATATTGTAGAAAATGAAAACAATCACTCTCTAAGCAATCACTTTCTGGCCCTTATAATGCAAGCAATGAGCTGATGACCAACCTATTGCTTACGACAGCAGGTCACTTTATAACTAGATTTGGGATCAATCAGCCCAATTTAGTAGCTTCTCTCGCCTCTGACCTAATCAAGGATCCATTGCACGCCTATAATTTCAAGGAACCGCGGAAGAGGTGGATCGGGGGAGGAGGGGGAGGGGATATTACCTCCTCTTTTTGACAACACAGATGACGCAAGAATGATGACCATTGTGACCTTACCACAGAAGGAAAAACGTTCTCACGTAGATACAATTAATGATTACTGGATAATTAAAAATAAATTATAGTGGCGTTTTGCGATCGTCTTAAGATTGTTGAGTATTTGCAGGACACATAGTTTCGGCACCTCCCAAATTTTGAAAACCCCTCTTTGTAAAATCATCCAGAAGCGCCTTCTTTTCTACTGGAATAACGGTCATTCTATGGACGCGCAAGGAATCTGAAAACATTTAGACTTGGCCGCGCCGTCAAATTGCTGTAATGGATTCGCTATTGAAGTAGCCTTATTATGTTGATAGATCCCGTTTTATTCCAACAGGTATGAAATAATTTCGGCATCATTGTGATTCAAAGTACGGTAGTTAGGGAAATAGCCAGAAACTTTTGTCCATATGGCGTTCCTATTTCCTTAATAATGTTTATTATAAACGACACAGAGCTTTCTATTTTCTTAGAAGTTATCGTTTAATTTACAATGATAAATCACAATTTTTGTGCACAGACTAAGAGGAATATCTAAGCTCTTTCAATAACATTATCTTTCTATCTGGAAAGATGGAATCAAATCACAACTTCCGGTCAGGAATGTGAATACATTACTGTTCACACTAACGATAGTTACGATAGGGAGAAAGGGGCGAATGGAATGCTAAGTGTTTACCCTTTTTCTTAGTTCGCAATGCGTTTTTTCGTATTTCGTATGCTATAACATCTACTTTTGAGACACAATGTTTAAGTTCAAAGTAGAGGTGATTGGGAGGGAAAGGTAAGTTCAATAATTCAGCTCTCGAGACGTCTTTATTACATTTTCAATGTATTAATGCCCTGACAGATTTTTCCACATAATCTGTTCCCTCCGTAATGAAACGCCAGGCGTCCAATAGATCAGCCGTATTATATGTCATGTTGCTATCCGATGATTCTATACTTGACATTGTAATAAAGTATCTGGAGTGTACGTACGGAAGAACTATTGACAAGTCTGTAACCTGATTAAGAATGTTCCATCATCTAAGGCTCAACTAGGCTCACGGTCCATGGAAGCACAATGGTTCAGTGGTACAGCATTGGTCTCGTAAGCGAGAAGACCCGGTTCGAAACCCAGTTGACGCTATTTGCCCTTTGGTAAGGCAGTTATCCTTATTACTAAGTCTTTCGGAAAAGGACTTATAGCCATGGGTCATCTTGTTGCTTACTTACAAGCATACATGTGAATTCCTAGCAGTCAGATAAAACATAAACAAACCACCATTTATTCATTCATTGAAATAGCTACATTCTTGGATTTAAAACAAAATCGACCCACACATGCTAGAAGTGCTTATAATAAAGTTCTCACAGCGCAGGTCTTTTGTTTGTGTGTGTGTGTGTGTGTGTGTGTGTGAAAAAATAGATTAACAATTAATTTGTGTAAATTTCCTCTCATATAATGTCTGTCACTCGGTCCAACACCATTACTATGAATGTCTGCTCCACAGAAAAGACAAACTTAATTAATGCAATATCTTTGCATCTGTAATTGTATGGGTTTTTTCGTTTCTTCAGTATTAAAGGGATTATCTAGTTATTCTGAAAGTCACTCAACACAAAAGTGAAAATATTAGATTCAGAGTTTTTGTCTTCTGTACCTAACCATACCCTGGCCAGGCTGGCCGTGCAATACACATAAGGCTGTGTATCTGTGCATCGCAGATGTAGACGAGATTCAGTCATCAAACGCCTGTGGAAACATCCCTTTATGTAGGCGTGCGAAAACACTTCTCCGTCCGAACCGAACATTGTATCAACATCTTTAAGTGTGGGAACAGACATTTGTGAAGAGAGTAAACGATCCAGATAAAATATTGTCGTATAATCCTTTGTGTGCAATTCACATTTCTCAAATATTTGAATGGTTATACTGGGCCCTTGAATCAATAGTGCGCGGTGAATATGAATTGGATGTCAGTTAACACTATTTTCCTTTCTTGAATTCTGCATCTTCCATTCCCAAATAAGCTAATTGAGCGAATGGCCAGTAATCCTCCTTGATTAAAGGCATCGTTTAACAATGTTAAATCTTAGATGCACGGCCCTATACGTGTTAGCAGTGTCTGTAATATGGTATAATATTGAAGCCCTAAACAAATCGCAATTCAAAATGATCAAGAAGTGCCTCAAAAAAATTAAAATCTTTGAGTGATCGGTTTTACCAAACTCGTTTTCCCCAATAGACAATTTGGTTCCGATTTCCAATCATAAATATCTTGATAATCAGACAGGCGATCGGCTTGTAAAAGTATTGGGGTTTCTGACTGTACTAAAGGTTTATAATTATCATTGCAGCATGAGCTAAATGCCGGATTTTGTTTCAGAATCTGAAACAAAGTTACCGAATCCCTTTAATGTAATGCATTCAAATGAATTCAATATTCAAGGTCTAAGATGCGAAGTCTATTGTCGATTAAAATAAAGACATTTTAATACTAACGGCGTGATGTGCAATGATAAAACTGAAAAGAATATGTTACATAACAAGACAGCATGAAGAGGATAAGAAACAGCTACAATATCTAAGACGACGTGGAAACGTCGCCTTCAAGATATGAACAGAGCAGTAAATGCTTTCTTAGAAATAAACATACTGTACATTGAAAGCACAGAGTCAGATTATGTTTTATGTGCGTCGCGTTGATTCACTAAAACACTTACTGCATACGAAGGAATAGATTTCCTCCTGAATAAACAGAAACGTTAGAACACTAGAATATAATTCAGTGTAGCTCTCACGATAAGAAAATATCCGCATTAGTTGAAAACAAAATCATACAAACGGAAGACGTTCAAGATATAGTCAGACGGATGCTATTAGACGGTGAATGAAGTCAGGGTACAACATGTTTTTCATCTTCTAATTTCTAACTTTTGTTAATAGAATCTACGAATTAAACATAATTCGCTACCACATGAGAACATAATTAAGGAATCATAATGTAAAACAATATTTTGTAAACTTAGGGGTATTTAACGGCTCTATGCATTACAAACCTTACATTAAAAGTTTCGAAACATCCAATTCTTGTAAAGGCAATTGTGAATCCTCAGAGAAGAAGAAGAAGAAACTAGACATGCAATCGTGTCACAACGATGTGAATGCAATGACACACGTGTTTCTACGGTTCAAACGAAAGATCTTCTCTCGGACTATCCAGAGCAATTTGTAAGAAGTATGTAGCCTTTGTAATAGTGGAGATAGGTAGGACGAAAGAATTGAAGGCCACCAAAACGGCCCGAAACGGACATAATGGCGCCTGGACGGTCACGCATGAGAGATTCCGGGAAACGAGAAATACAGTAACCTTGAAGGGGTGCTAGAGACTATGCCTACGAAGTTTGAAGGGAATTGGAATAGAGGAAGGGACCTAGAAAGGGCTCGCAAGCACTACGTGCAAAACCAACGGGATTTGGTGCATAATGAACAAGTGGTGACGCGTGCTGTGGCACAAAAAGCCGCCCATACTAAAACAATCATGCAGAGTATAAAATGGCGTCTTAATTGGCCCCCTTGACGATTTTCCAAAATTCGGCTTCGAGGTGCACTACGTATTGCAACTCGGAATATTACTGCAAAATTTCAAGGAAAAAAATTAGGGGAAGGGGGCGAAAAGCAGTCTGAAAAATGACGTCATAGCCGATACGTGTTATAACTTGGCGGAAACTCAGCAAAATCTTTATTATAATTTGAGTAAGGAAATTCATTGAAGCCTAAAAACTTTAAGGGTGCTGCACGCCTCCGGCTGGAAAAATGTCACGTGTAATTCCTTATGACTGGAGATTGTTCTAAAGGCTGGAATTTTAAAAATAACTTGTTTGAAATCTCGAAATGAAATATAAAAACTCAAAATAGTTCATGAAAGAGGATGGCAACGGATATCTTTACTTCCGCTGAACAGTGAATGTACACTCTATACCTTCAGCATGTATCTTCTTTCGTATGAGGTAGTAATTATATATCAGCATGTATAAAGGAATGGTTCCGCGGGTGAACATTTCTGTACTGGTCTATGAAATTTCGTCTCTGAAAACTGAATTATATATAATTTTGTATTTGGCTGGAAAGGACATATCTTTAAGTATCTAAATAAAAAAAAGGGTATGGGTTTGGCCACTAACGATGGAGATATGGCCACAGAAAGAAAGCCAATTCCCAGAAATTAAGAGGGCACATTCATTGGAGCGTGAAATTTAGCATGGCTATGTGCAATTATGAGTTAAAGATACTGCAAGAAATTGAGACGAAACGGAAATGGTATGAGAAAGTTATGGCATTTTATTTTATTTTCAAAAAATTTAGATAGCAAAGATGGCATTTTGAAGGTCAGGTTATACGTCGCGGATGAGAGAAAATATCTTGGACTATTTAGAGGAATTTGTTAGAACTTTGTAGGATCTAGGGTAATGGAGATAGGAAGGAAGAAAGAAAGGCCTTAAATCGGACCAGAAACGGACAAAATCGAAGAAGACTATGCCTATGAAATTTGAAAGGAAACGGACACGCCGAGGAAAGGGCATAACTAGTGATTACAAGCACTACGTGCAAAACAAATGCAACGTTCTGACGAAAACAAGGAGAACACGGAAAAGAAGAATATTAATGGAGCAGAATGTGAACAAAAACAAGGCAATGAGGATATTCGTCTTTGCGAAAAAGTAGATGAGGCTACCCCTTAGTGAAGAAAAACAAAATCACTAGATCAAAATCATAATAACAATTTATGGGAGGGTGGTTGATATAATTGGGGGGTAATGGATGCTGGGTGTTAATGAGATGCTCAGATATAACTCTAGTGTAGTAAGAAATTCCATTGTTAATTGCTGTTAATTTCAGAGTAAAACAAAGAAGAAAAATCTATCCTTCTGGAAACTATTAAGATGATCTACCAGATTGACAGTATCGGTCTCGTGGGCTGTCGGCCCCAAGGCTGCAGCAAACATGATTAATGTGAACTGTGAACAAATCCATGAAGTGCAACATGAATAAAGTGGAAATGTGTGCATTTTTGTTTCGGTTCAGATGACTAGTCAATTGAGATGTACATCATCAAATATCACCTGCCAAACGATGTTGTTTAATAAGGCCTCCTGCCAAAGTTAGTTATTCCTAATAAATAATAATAATAATAGTGAACAATTATAATGTTCTTAATATCGAGGAGTATGCTCAACTATCAAGTGCATATTTTTTTAATGCCATGCTTTGTTTTAAAAATTTCCCTCTGAAGACATTGCCATCTCTTCAGACAGACATCTGAAAATCCAACCATGTCCCACGTGACCGGTAAAACGGCATCTTTTAAATTCACGACATCCCCCTAGAGTAGACGAGGCAGTGTATAAATATGTCATATTTCATCCTATAATATAAACCTCTCCTTCTCAACTCAGTTGATAAATCAACGTCGGATTCGGGAGGATACAGTGCATGTATCAAGTAAGATTATTTATCGCCGGTTATTAAAGTGTATTTTGATTCATAATTGAGTACTCCTTTCCATCTTTCACGCGTGTCTGTCTGTCACTCCCTATTATTTATTCCTCATAATTGACGTCGGATTCGGGAGGATACAGTGCATGTATCAAGTAAGATTATTTATCGCCGGTTATTAAAGTGTATTTTGATTCATAATTGAGTACTCCTTTCCATCTTTCACGCGTGTCTGTCTGTCACTCCCTATTATTTATTCCTCATAATTTTCCCTTTTTCTTTATCATATTAATCACCCATAATGTTCTTCTCTACTACCACCCTTTCCATCCTTATAGATATGGGACATTCGTTAACCCCTTTTAAGATTCTTTTTCACATTTTGATGCAGCGCTAAGGAACGTGGGCGAATTAATGTGTCGATCCGATAGTGTTTTTGATTCCCTTATACATGGCATCCTGCTACTTTCTTCGTAAATTTGTTCGTGTCCTTGCCTGAACTTTATTTTCACTTTATCATAAGCACTGACGTCTTCACACTTTGTACTATTTGAAGTAAGATCTTAAGAGTGAATTTAACAACAGTCACGTTTGTAATCTATTAGTAGCCAGAAGGGTGATAACTCGCATATTTTTTTTAATTACAAAGTAAAAAAAGTGATCGCTATTTTAGCTCTGAATAAGCCAGGAAATGTTACTTTGTTCCTATTTGAATTAATTCACAGCCTTTGTGTTCGGTAACACCAACTCGTTAAACAAATTTTGAATATTAGCTTCTTTCATTGTACTTTCTAAACATCTAAATTTTATTTCACCTCAATGTACAGTTTTTAGCTATATTTCTTCCTCTTTTGTTATCAACTAGGAACCTTCATTTTTTATGTATGGTTTAGAAAATCACAATCTTTATCAGTCTTCATGGGCTATACCTACTTCTTTATTTAATATTGCAATAAAAATGTAAAGTTTTAATCCTCAAATTTCAGTTTTTCCTCAAAAACAATTGTCAATTTTATACTACTAACAATGAAACTTGTAACTCGCATGTTAAACATAATACTCGTCGTTTAGTTTAAAAAATCTTCTTTTGAAAATATTATCAATGCGATTTTATGCTACGTACTTTTTAATCTGTAAATATTTTCTCAGTAAATTGAACAACTTCAGCTCTTAGCTGCGTGTTCGATTTTTTTTTTATCTCAATAAACAATAGAATACGATACAACATAATATATAATGATTCTATTTGCAAGGTCTTAATTGGTACTTAAGTACGATATAGATACATATGTCTTGTTGAAAGATGTTTTTTGGTATTTTCTTTTAGATGAATAACGATGTGTTTAATACTGAACATGTAAACTCTCTCTCTCTCTCTCTCTATACCTCTCTCATTACGTACTGAATACGTCACTCAACAAACAACATCAAGATCAAGCAAATACCCCTGCTCTCACGCCTACACTTTATTAAATCCCCATTTAAAACCTACATTCCATGATCAATTCAAAGTAATGTTCAATTACCCTAAGCAGTTAATTCAATCATGTGTACTGGGAGCCAATGGGATGGAAATAAATGAACCGCAGACTATTGGAGCTAATAGTCTTGTATAAACCACAAACAAATAGACGGGGAAAACTAAAATTCCCCCCAACACTGTCATTGAAAATATCGAAGTACTGGTGAGCAGTGGCGTAGAGTGATTTCACCTGTATGGAGGGGGCTCGCGAACAATGGGGGGCGGTTTCATTACTTTAGATTACTCACCACTCGGCTTTGAATGGAAAATTTATCACTGGAGCTTCTTTTTTCACTAACCAAAAGAGTTAAAGTATTAACAATAATTTGGTGTACCGAAAAGGGTCTAGAATTTACTGGCAAAAAGGAGAAAAATACATCAGTAAGAGCCATGTTTTTTTTGTGACATCAACACATCAAAAATTTAACATTGTTTCTGAAGAACATGTACTTGTAAAAAACATACAAATTAGAAGACCTATGCTTGGCGGAGAAAACTCTCTAAATATCACGACATTATAATTCTGTTTTTAGTACTTTATTTTGGTGCGAGCATGGACTCAAGAATGAAAACAAATAATGAAAACACGATCGCAATTATTACGAAAAATCAAATCAAGAGCAATTTAAATGTCTTATTGTATTACAAAAATAGAAATCATATTTGGATTACGTATTACGCCATTCCAATAATCGCACATTTCGAAAAGCAACAAAGAAGACTATTGAAAGTGACCTTCAAGACCCCTTTTTTTAAAAGGAACAATCAGATTTAAGTAGAACTAAAGAACATGTACATGCATCTTTGAAACAACATCTATTCAAAACAGAAGCAAGTGGGAAGAGAATACATGGAAAACAAGATCATTATAGGGTAGTCGGCCGATCAATACTGGTCAGGGGAACAGTGTCATAGTGATATAGAATGATAGAGAGGGAAATAGACGGAGAAATAGGTGAAAGAAAGAGAAAGAGAGTAAGGCTGTACGAATAAAGGAATTAAAGGAATATTATCAACATATGGCAAAAGAAAGGTTAGTTAGAGAAAGGATATCAAGGGAGAAATACGATAAGATAGAAACAAGTGTATAGAATAACGTGATCATAATAAATGATCAGAGTCATTCTGGGAGAGTCAAGGATAGACAAAACAATTGCTGGCATAGGCCAGAAATAGCGCGCGCCTTTTACAGCTGTTTAAGCGGTGCCTTTGTGAGACAGCGACATGTGAAATTTACCTCTGTAAAGAAACCGAAAATGCGCACAGCCAGTGAATCTACAACGGTGGAGTTATGCGCGCAGTAAGCGTGGGAACGCCGTGTGCAAGATTTTCTCACTTTCGACTTTATCTCCGCTCGGAGAAGTCCTTTTTCCCCGGCCCACCCACCCCTCTTTAGTTTAAGTAGAGTTGAAGAAGTAAACTACTTAAAGTTGATTGAGGATTAACAAATTGGAAGTACAATGTTGTTTTGAGTGATATAACGAATTGTATGTACTTAATATCATGGTAACACGGGGGTTGACTGGGGGAGGATTTCTTTTACTCGTGATTATTCCATGGTTGGTTCCGATTATCACCACTTCTTATATATGCGCTGGTATAGTAGCACCGGGATAACATTGGGGATACTGCAGGAGATACTATCCTGTCGGTGGGTCACGTAAACCCCAGGTATCTGGGGTGATCGGAGGGAGTTACTACCCTTCCGCTGATCGCGTGACTCGAGACCCCACAAATATAGTGTTTCCATAACTATGTTAGTTATGCATTGATGATTTTGTGAGTATTGAAAAGTTGTGGGGATCATCCGTAGGAGATACTATCCTACCGGCAGGTCACGTAAACCCCAGGGACCTGGGGTGATCGGAGGGAATTACTATCCTTCCGCTGATCGCGTGACTCGAGATCCCACAAATATAGTGTTTCCATAACTATGTTAGTTATGCATTGATGATTTTGTGAGTATTGAAAAGTTGTGGGGATCATCCGTAGGAGATACTATCCTACCGGCAGGTCACGTAAACCCCAGGGACCTGGGGTGATCGGAAGGAGTTACTATCCCTCCGCTGATCACGTGACCGGAGATCCCTACAATTTTGAGTATCACTCATGGTACATGTACCCTTAAGATTGTTGAATCATATCACGTTTATACATTATTGTCGAATTGTTTATGGTGGACCCTCTTTATTGTGGTTATAAGATTTTGTTATTGCTTTTATGCATGTTACTTGTTTTACTTTGACTTTCCTACTTTACATGTTTTGAGGAAAAGGACTCCTAGTTTCGGAGCGGAATAAATGTCGAGCAAACTGCAAATCAGTCTAAAGTTGTCTTCTTCCTAGAAGTGACGGAGAGTAAAATACAGAGAGAGAGAAAGAGGGAGAGAGAAAAGAGAGGGAGAGGTAAAGGCTAGATTATTCTAATGTAAATAGTTCATGTAAATATTGAAGGGAAATTTTCCAGATCACTTCCTTTCTATCATGTCTTTGTCCAAAAGTCTAAATGTTTTTTATATTGATTTGTTGCGTTCCGGATGAGACCGCATTTGGTTTTCAGGATGAACTATATATAGCTGCTTTAAATTAAGAATCGTTGAAATGCTGTGGTTTCACTGACGAAAATAAAAATTAAATACAGGCATGGGTTATTTGAAAAGACGAGGAGCCGCAGAAAGATTTCAGAATCGGAGATGGTCAAATTGTTAAAATGCAGTATAGGGCGGTGTCCAATGTATTTACCTCAATCCGCGATTGATACAAAATGGTGGGCACTTGAGACCCGTCAGCCCCCACCCTTCTTTGGGCCTTGTTGATGGTTTTCATATTTCTCATTAGCAGTCGTGAGGTAAGCATGAAGCGGAAAACCGCAAGTTCGGTGTCCTCAATTACTGTTTCGTCTTACTGCTTGATTGCTTGATATTGTTCAACTGTCTCTATATAGAGCTCTATCGTAAACCAGGTTAAGTTCTCCTAACTGTTCGATAAGCCTTCTCGTAGAACAAGTGTGACAACTTCAACAGAGAGGGGCTCGCCTCGGGAAGAATAAATAGGAAACCGGGGGAAACAATTATCATCTCCAACATGTGTGTTGTCTTGACTCATTAACCTGTAGACGGATACAAGCTTTTATTACTGCAAGCTCGAGAGAAAACCGATTTAAGTGCACGATGTAGTTGATTCTGATTGCCAGTGCTTTAGGGAAGTGTTCGCTTTCGTGTTTGTTTCTTACACGGGATCAAACATTAAAACGACATAGAAAAAAAGGGCAGGGAATCTGAGCCATCCCTCTTGCTGTAGAACGATGCATTTTTCTCCCTAGAGGCGAATCAGGACAAGGTTGTAACATTTATGCCTGAGGATACGGTAGCCTTGGGTAACATTCCTTGAGGAGCCCACTCTCTTCAGTATGCGTCTACAGCCTGACCCCTTGTGGTTAAGACACGCCACCAGAAAGGCTTGGGTGTCCATAATTCGATAAATTTGATTATTACAGACTTGTTTTTATATCCCTACAAAATGCAAAAAAGGAAACCTCAATCAACAACAAAATATACAATTACCGAAAAGTAATTTTCCGACCAGACAGATTTCATAGGGTAACATTTATATTCTTTGGAAAGCTTGCGTAGAAGCTTAAAGACACGAACCGATAATTGGCAAGAGTAATTTCGAATGTGCATCGATTGAACAAAAGGACACTTGAAATGCAGCAATGGGTATATTCATTCATATGTGTATACACAATGCCATAGTAATGTCTCTTAGATTTCAAGAGAAGGGGGAAATTTGCTCAGAATAGGTTTGTCACAATAGCTCATGTGATCACGTCATCGCGTTTTGAGTACTTTGGTAGAACACATTATCTGAGCTACGAAGTGTTGGGTTACGTGACCCAACATTTACCGTTGTAAAAGACTGTAGGGGCATATACCGTGTTCATCTAATGCTGAACACCCCAATGTCTTCTAAATGAATGGGAAATGCTCCATGCATTCAAACTATATCCAGCCACTCTCACTCCAGTCAAGGAGTTTATCTCCTTGCTCCAGTCAAGTGATTTGCGTATCATGGGTTCTTACACGGTCAATGAATCCTGTAGACCATATCGCATGGGGCTGATTCTGATGTGGCACTTAATCTTGAGTTGCAATGACAGACCTAATATCAATCCTTAGTTCGTGTCTCACCCTTGACAAATCACTGGCTAAAACCATGTACCTAGTAGTTATCCATGCTGAAACACGTTAGGAGTGATAGCAGATATTAATGTTGTTCATAAAATAACAAATTGGGACTTGATGAGGAAGTGAGGCAATCAGAATGTAAAATGCATGGATTATGCTAAAATCACACTAAAGCCACCAGCCATAAACGCCATTTATGATCAATCACCGCCCCTACCCCACTCACCCCCCCCCCCCCCCCAAAGAAAAAATAATAATGGCGCTGTATAAACGCCGTGGGGCAACGTACCTGTCATAGAGCCGCAGGATCGTCTATTTTTTATATTGTTTGGTGTTTTCTTTTAAGGAAGTAATTGGAAAGAAACTCAAGTAAGTTTTATGAAATGGATCCATGTTTAGAACGTTTAATTTTGAAACTAAAAAGAGATCAGTTTGAAAACCAATTGAGCTTACAAGTTCCAGCCTGTCCAGTGTTAAGAACATTGCTGTGACATTCATCATCTTAGCATAACTATACATGCTGAGGTAAAACATTAATCACGTTCATCACTATCGTAAAATTGAATTAAGATGGCGACCTTGTTTTTAAGAAGGCTTGCGACGATGACTCACATCATGTTTTGAGTACTTTCGTAGATCTGACCTCCAAAATGTTGGGTTGCGTGACCCAACATTTCGTTGACATATCGTAGTATAACACGAACATTGACGGTACACGTGACTGAGAAGAGACTAACACAAAATAATAATGTATGATTGGCCGGCCATGATTTCGGGCACCTTCATAAAGTTCGACTCTTTCTGAAAGTCAAGGTGACAAAACACTGGAAACTAGACCAACAATACCTATTTTTCCAGTTTTTCTTTCTCCATTATAATATTAGGGACTTTTAGATTTGCACGACGAGAACGTGGACTGCTACGTGTGACATCCTTTTAGGGTAATATGACGTCCTTTTAAGGCACTGCCGGGCACTTTTTAAAACGACGTCACATTGCCTTAAAAGGATGTCACACGTAGCAGTCCACGTTCTCGTCGTGCAAATCTAAAAGTCCCTATTACCTTCCTAACAACATGCATGAATATGACCATACAGCTTCAATATGTCCGCATGTCATCGTCCTGACTAGTCTCAATAACAAGCACTTGAAACGGAATTCAAGAGGTAAAATGAGTCTCGTCACGTACTCGCAAAAGCGTGAGTATTGGTGATTTACCGGCCTGTATAAAACGAATTGCCAACCACACACTACGTAGATTAGATAACTTGTATCTACGAAAGTACTCAAAACGTGATAACGTGAGTGATCGTATACAAGCCTTTCAAGAAGCTACAATAGTTTGTTCCATCCAGCCTTTGGTCACTCTGCAAGTTTAAAACCCAATTCTAAATTTCTTCCATATAGCGACATCCTCTTCGAAAAAACAATATATTACAAAATGCATACGTATCAGAAAACGTCTAGGCAGTAGATGTTTAAATCAAGACGCGTCTGTACGTTGTAATGTTTCAGTACATGGTTTTCAATACGGTGGGACATTGCACATGGAATATTATGAATAAAAAATTGATAAAATAAAATCTCTTGTCATCCCAATTTTCCTCGCTGGAGAGTTAAATCAAAGAAATCCCAACGTGACATTTCAAATAGCATAAGGACAATAGGACACAATTGAGATCAAACCAGATTGGCAATAGCTTGTTGGAAAGTAGCAAACAGTTTCTATCAGCTTGACAAGACAAATAGCTATGTTAACAGGACATAAACCATGGAAATGTTTCTATAAAATCGGATTGTTGCTGAATTATGCAATATATAATGTTTTAAAAAGAAGCTCAAATGTTTATCAAAGATCCATCAGATTGAACACGTTTTGGATGACCCCTGAAAACAGAAGCGGTGTCAGACTAACCCTTTTCACCAGCTTGGGTGGATCCTCTATGGGTTCAATGAGGTAACGTAATACAAATAGCTTTAAAGGCGAGGAACAATGTAAGCCTGAGAGACATTACAATATGTCGAACTTCTTTAAGCAAAGTCTGATCATGTTGTTTCCCACGGGACTCATGTACAGCTTTCTTTAGTCTGTTTTGTTCTTCAGCTGTAGAATGACGAATATGCAATGCCTCAAAGGTGGACGAAAGAAGCAAAACAAATTCAAGCTAAACATTCATGACCTCATTGAAGAGTGAGCTAAAAACAATTTCTTTTCTACAATTTGTATTTGATTTTTGAGTAAATGAGTAGATAGCGTCGGCTTGAATATTTTTAGCTCATATTTACATTACAAATATTATTTACATTAACTCTGCAAAATGCATTTTGTTCTTGAAATAACGAAATGTCAAAGATTTGAAACAGCCCCCAAATAAACAAAACACTCGACGTCATCTGCTGTCGTAGCAAAAGAAAGACAGAGAGAGAGAGAGAGAGAGAGCAAGATAAAAAGAAAGAAATGACATACGAACGAGTAAGAGAGAGCGAGAGGGGATAGAGAGAGATAGGGGGTGAGAGCTTGGGAGCAGGATTTGGAGATAAAGAGATAAAACGAGGAGTGAGAGAGTAAAAAAACTGTTGAGATACATGTACATGAATATATAGATATATATATATATAGAGAGAGAGAGAGAGAGAGAGAGAGATGGGGAGAAAGAGAGAAAGAGAAGGAGGGAGAGAGAGAGAGAGAGAGGAAAGAAAACTGTTGTCTTAAAAAACAAATGCGCAAGAAAAAGGAGAAGTTACACAAATACGACAACTTAATCAAAACTTCTTTTTTTCGTCGATGTAGAATAGTTTTTTCTCTCACAAACATTGAAAACGTGATTAATATCGTGTAAAGAATTTGTCATTCAGTCTGTCGTCATGGTAATCAGACAAAATGTCGTAATGTCTTTCGTTAATTGTTTTTCAAATTCATAATATTATTACGTGCCTCATCTTTTCGCTTGATGCAACTAATATTCCTCAATATGGCAGTAATCAAGTCAAATATAAAAACACTTATTTTGTAGGATTCCAATCCAACAAGGCATGTATGTATACTTTGACTGACCTTTTACATGTAATAATCTTAGCTTAAACTACGTGCATATAGATACAAACCAATACAATACAAAACAAACGCAATTTGGATTGGGGCGTCAAAATGTACTGAAGATATAGAATTAGAAGGAAGACAAGTGAATTTTGTACATAATGATTTTTTTCGTTATCTTGGTGCTGACTTTCTTGTTGTTATTGACAAAATACCAGATTATAACTATGATATAATTTTTGACAAAGTAAAACGCGAAATTATTTCTTGGATCAAAAGGAACATTACGGTTCTTGGAAGAGTTACAGTTGCTAAATCGTTACTGTTACCACATTTTAATCATCTTTTTATGGCAATCCCAGATCCTTCGTCTAATAATGAAAATCATAAAAGTTAAGTTCTCTAACTTTATATGGAAGAAAAGCCAGATAAAATTAGTAGGAAACAGGTTGTTGGCACATATGAAGAAGGGGGACTTAACATGCCAGATGTTGAGTTTTTTAACGTCTCACTAAAGTAACGTGGCTTCGAAGAATGGTTTTAGGAACATGTAATGATGTTAGTCATTTAATGAAATCGTTTTTAACAAAATCATTTGTAGTAGGGTTTGGTGATGAATATTTTTCGGCATTATCTCATGAAGTTGCTAATCCATTTTGGAGACATGTGTTTCACACTCTGTCTATGTTAAGTCGTATAGAGGGAGATGGTTGGATAACTTATCCGTTGTGGAGAAAAAGCTCAATAAAAATTGGACAAAAATCTGTATTTTTTCAATCTTGGTATGAAAAAGGCATCAGATGTATAAATGATTTGATGACAAGGGAAAACTTCTGACTCGTGAGCAATGTGAACAAAAATTCTGCTTGAAACTAAATTATTTGTCTTATTATTCTGTAACTCAAGCTATAAAGTGTCGATATCAAATGCATATTGAAAAATGTGAAGAAAATGTAGTAGATGCTATAATGCCGTCACATATCAAAATATTAGTACATGCCATAAAAGGTTGTCAATATATTTACAAAACTTTTCTGGGAAAAACAAATTGTGTGAACTCAATATGTCTGAAATGGAAACAACATTTAGATTATACCCCTGAATGTCTAAAAATGCAGAAATATCATAGAATGATATTTCGCTTTACTCCAGATATCGGTTTAAGATATTTTCAGTATAAGATAGTAAATAGGATTCTGTATTTGAACAAGCAACTGTATAAGATGAAAATAGTGAGTAATTATAAATTTTAGTTATGTAAAAAAAGAGCTGGAAGATATTGTCATTTCTTTTACAATTGTGAAATCAGTAAATTAATCTGGAATGAAACGGTGAAATGGATCAATGAAGGTTCTCGATTACAGATAGAGTTTAATTTAGAAAATGTAATTTCAAATTCAAAATTTTAATTCTTTGAAGAAAAAAAAAATTCAATATTATGAAGACGAGAGAAACATTCATTTTATATCTGGTATGTATAACAATTTTTTTTACTAAATGGCAGTCACATCACTTCAACATTTGTTTGTATGAACAACAAGAAGACAAATGTGAAGGTATTCTGTTTTGTTTGAGTTAAGGGAAGACTTAATTTCATTGAATTGTAAAAAATGTTTGTATGACTCAATAAAATAGCCTATGGAGTGTTAAAACGTTAAAAAATACAATTCCTTCTTTTCTTTAATCCTAGTAGTCTCGTCGTTTATATTCTCAATATTCCTGGCTCGATTCGGAATTTTCAACATTTGGCATGATTCCCAGATAGTTATTTCATCATCTTGAAGCCACGAATAGCTTCTACATGTAAATGAACACGTATGTAGGGCTCTAGTAAGATTCAATCACTCACAAATAATCGTATTCACACTGATACAGGAGAATGGCATTCATGGAGAAACTAAGATGAAAAATGCATGTATATTTAATAAAGCAGTCCTAACATTCACACAAAAAGAGAAAGGTTCAGCTTTTCAACCTATATTTACTGCAATTGTACCGCATGTAGGGAGGAGGGATTCGAACATTTTAATTTCACAGATATTGCATCCTTATTACGAGTGCTCAATGTTTTTTTTATGATTCAAACGAAGTAACAGGACGAACCACTCTGGTTTCATGAAGTATCATGGACGTCCCAAGGAATTTTTAAAAGTCTGAACTCACACAAAAGCGGAAAATATGAATACCAAAGAGGGGATACATATTCTTCCAAACTCAGGAAACTAGAGAAAAACATATCAGTTGCAGGCGCTAGCATTTTCTTGATCGATATTTGTTCGATCACGACATTTTCTGACCTAGGAATAATCTCGGTCAGGAAGTTAAAGATATTCTCATAGGTTTTGAGAAACTGGGAAATAGGATCGTAGAATACACCGAAAACTGATAATTACTTAGCTTTAAACCCCCAAACCTGCCCAATGTGCTTTTCTAATTTTATTGAATATATTCACGCGTGGATCATCATCGGAAGAAGACTCGTTCCCGGCACGATGTATGGGTATACCGCGATCAGTGATCGGTATACGGTTGGTCGGTCGTCTGATCAAGGGGTCACGTGTGTCCCCTACACCACCATTTTCGCGACCCCTTGCCATGAGTCGTATAGGCTATCAGCTCTGAATGTGTTAACCTATTTAAGTCCTAACCGATATTGGATTAACCGTTCAGAGTAGACATCCAATTTCCTTGCACATCAATAAAGTGGGCTAGTGAGGTGGTATTTGTTTCTCCTTCCTACCCCTTCTCCCTCTAAATCTTACACCTTTGTCAGTTCTTCCTTTAAATTTTACACCTCCGACAGCCAATCTTTCCGTCTCAACCGACCGTTTAGAAAACACCTTTTCTAGGAAATCTTTGCTTTCATATGCACCGCATAGAAGGTAAATTGTAAAGTGAGAAGTTCTCTGTGTCGCAAATCGTCAATCGTTATTTCTTGGACTTCTTTCAAACAAAGTATTGCAAATTCTTTTTAGATTGCCAGTAGCATCCTGAAAAGTATCTGTACATAGTGTAAAAATGACTTTGTCGAAAGACAGGGCAAGATCCACGCAATATCAATCAATTGAGCAACTAAGGTAAAATAAAAACAGACGAAAACTCACGGAATGAGAATGAATTGTCATATTTAGTAAAGCTGAATTTCCCAGCCCCGTTTAAAAAAGTTAAAAAGACAGTAGATACTCGTGTTTGACTTCCTTACTAGATATCTTTGAATATATTGAGTATTACATCATTATAACATCAATATCTATTTTTATTCTATAAAAATGTCTTCTGAGATCGGCAACATTTCGTTATCTTTTGAGTTATTCTAACGAACGCCATTTCCGCGAACTTGGAATTTAATATCATCTACCTGATCAGTTTACCGGAAATGTTGAACCTCATTCTTCATTTCCTCCTACCTTTTTAAAGAATTCTCTTCCCTTTTCCAATATCTGCTCAAGATGGCGGCCATGATTTGATACTCGAGTAGACCGGATACATTTAGCCGTCATCCCATCAAGGGGCAAACGATTTCATTATTAATATTGGATTTGTAGCCTTTTAAAGAGCAGAAAACGCCTCCAAGGGGATCCAGCGAACATTTTCACCCATCCGCAAGCGCCGCTCCTTTGATTCATTCTAATACGGTGTATTGAAAAAGTTCTGCTAGAGGGCAAAGCAGGGAGAGGTGGGGTGAGGGATGACGGGGAGGGGATTGCATACCGTCTATAGAACATAAATCGTCACATTGAATCCCGACACATAATTTGTCCATCTGCCAATGCCACTGGGGAATTATTCATTTCAATCTCTGATTTATGTGTGCGTGTGTGGGTGCGGGTGTGTTTTGATTGTGTGTGTGTGTGGGGGGGGGGGGCTCTCTTACTATCTATAGAATAATATTCGACATATTCAATTCCTGGCACATAATCTGCCCAGTAGTCTATACAACTGAGTAATCGTTCGTTTCCATCTCTGATTTATGTGTGCGTGTGTTGGCGTGTGTGTGTGCGTGTTTGTATGTGTGTGTCTGGGGGGATCTCAGATTACCCATCAAAATTAAATCGTTATATTGAATCCCGACACATTATCTGTCCGGTTGTCACTGCCACTAGGGAATTATTCATTTCAATATCTGATTCCTGTGTTTGAGTGTGGGTGTGGGCGAGTGTTTGTGTGTATGTAGGGGGTGGTGTATCTTAGAATAGTTAAAGAAATTAAATCGGATATCTCAGATAAATTAAAGAAATTAAATCGTTATGTTGAATCCCTACACATTATCTGTCCGGTTGTCACTGCCACTCAGGAGGTATTTGTTTCAATCTCTGATTTCTGTTTTCGTGTATGTGTGAGTAGTTTGTAGGGGGGGGGTGTTCATATAATCTATATAATATCAATCGTTATAGTGAATCCCGAAACATTATCTCTCCGGTTGTCACTTCCACTAAGGAATCATTGGTTTCAATCTCTGATTTCTTTGGAGGTGTAAGCCTGCACTATGTACACATATCACACAGAAACTTCATCCATGTTGATCACTTTCACTCTACCCTCTACGCACCCTAAAAGGAGCTGCGCACTCTTATGATTAAAAATGATATTGGAAGAGTTATTACTCCATTTCTGATCAAATAATGTTCCACAGAACATTTTTACTTTTATATGTGAGATGATGAATCTATCTTCAACACGTTCATTACATTCAATATAACTTGTTGTATCATTTTATCTCTCTATTTCTTATTCTGCCCCAGAGTCTGTTTCTATTTCTCTGTTCTTCTTTGTATCTTTTCAATTCATCTTTACGTCTGCCTCTCTCTCCTAGTTCTGTCGTATTTATAATAACTATCATATTGATCAAATGTGACAATATGCTTTTAACACTTTCCAATGAAGTTGGTGTAATTAAACTCATCATCCATCAATTAACCATACTATGTAGCTGATATTATGTTGATCTATAGACGTAGCAAACCCAATTTCCCTAGTTTTCAATCAATATAAAATTATTTGTCAGATACATTAAATGCAGATATGGTTTACACACTTTCATAGTATGTTTGGACTATTAGCAAATTGACCAAGTCAATTTCAAAGTAACACATTTTATTTCAGTAAACCCAAAAGAGAGTACGTGAAAGTTTAGCGAACAAGAAGTTTCTTTGTATTATTTCTTCCAACAACACGGAAGCGACTACTCTCGAAAAAATATCAACGAAAGGCAATTCCAATAGCCTTACGTATTACGTAATCCAAACTTGGTTTCTATTGGACATACAATAGAGCATTGAAGTAGCCCCTGATTGGGTTTTCGAAAATAGCGGCGATTGTTTTAACCTACTATAGAGTTTTTAGAGACTATGGCTTGGTTATTATTGGTTTTAGTTTTGCTAGAGTTATGCTAGTTTAATAGTTACGCTCTTGTTTCTCCATTGGTAGTGACTGTCTAAAATGTTACTGCCCAGAAGCTGTTAAAGTTTAGATTTTGATAATTAAGTTAAAGTGGCTGATGCCTGTACTATCTGATCCACAGTGAGTATTTGAGTAACATTGTAGGGCATCTTGAAATTTGACAAAGGTCATGTAATTGACTGGAATTAATTACAGCTCTATTTTCATTTTAATGAAAACTGAAAACAAAGAGGCAAATTTCTTACTGACAATCATCAAATGAACACAACAAATATATTTACATTCATTAAATATGCTGATTTGAAATATATACTGTCCACTACGTAAAGTCCTACACACAGCTTTAAAATGCTTATTGAATACTAGTATTATTGTTTCAGATCATCTTCAGATTATACACATAAATGCAATTCAAACATAATTTCGGAGTCTCTAAACGGTGATTACAAATAACTATAACAATTACTTGTTTGAAAAAGCCCTAGCTTTTAAATAGAAGAAGAGACAAGTAAGAGACAAATCGAATCTTTCAATCAGTCAACTGAGTTTTTTTTAAATATCGTACACAGTTTGCCTTTAGTCATCTCTGCGTGATCGACAAAACCCACATCTCGGCTGCATTTACCTATTTTTTTTTCTTTTTAAAATAATACGATATGGGCTATCATCATGTCCCAATTGGGAGACGAGGTACTTCTTCATTTCATCTCCTTTCATATTAACCCCTCATTCTTCTCATCACCGATGATTTATTACTCTGGTGTGTCCGAGTGGAACAAGAACGATTCTAAAGCACTTAGATCATCAACCAATTTGTCAAAGTCATGCTAACTGGCCTTAGAGTAATTTTTACGATGATATAGCTGCGGGACAATTGTTGTGTAACTCATGTCTTTACTTTCTCACTCATTTTATTCTAACTTCACCTTTAATTTCTTGCTCTCTTTAACCCTCCTTCTCTCTCTCTCTATCTCTCTCCCCCCCTCTCTCTCTCTCTTCGTCTCTCTGTCTCTGTCTCTCTGACTCTAACTATGTCACTCTTTCTTTCTTTATCTCTCTTTAACTCTCTCACCTTCCACTTATTCACTCTCCCTTTTTTCTCTTTTCCTATCATTCTTTTTATTGATTCATTGCTCTCATTTGCCTTTACTTTTTTAAACGCAAACAGTCCGATTCCTTTTTTTCATATTAGCATGCACTCGGCTCCTTTGTCCCGCTGTTTGTTTTTCTCTCTGTATCATTCCTCTCTGCCTCTGTCTATATTTCAATGTTATGTGTCATCTCCCATAAACTAAATATTACAAGTTATACAAAATATATTTCTTCTATGCTATTTCAAAAAGCGTGAAAAGCAATCATATTTTGTATATTACTTTTCAACTTATGCCCATTTTTACTTGAAGTTGTGAAAATGAACCGGGGTGGAGAACATAAATTGATGATGATGCCTCAATGTGAGGCAGGGGCTTGACAAAAATGACAATTATGACTAGTTCTAATTTTGCGTGAAATTTGATCAATTCCCCACAGAGATCCTCCTACCCGTGGTTCATTAACCTTAATCATCGTATAAGCTATCTCATAATAATTGTGTATGACTCCTCCACGTCTAAAGGCACATGAATGTCGAACTCAAAATATATATCACAATTAGTTGGGTCTATGGCATTCAAACGCACTTTTACAGCCTTAAATACCCATTAACGTTTGTCAATTTGAAAAAAATGGTAGCGTCAATGTATAGAAACAAGAAATGATATATTATTATGTTGTCCGTGTTAGCAGATACACGAACGCAGCATACGAATTCCAATTGTCTCTATCCAAACAAATACAGCTTTTAACTGGTGAACTTATGAGAACATAGCTGAGACCGAGAAGCAAACTCATTTCTTCTACACAAATAATTTCTGGTAGCTGTAGATACAAGAAAAATTGCTAAATTATTGATAATTTAAGTTATGGGGGGGGGGGGGCAGGTTCCCTGGTGTTGGTGTGTCCCTGGTATAACATGAACATTCTGATACCCCCTGCTTATCAGTTTTTCTGCATACGCCATTGACAGATCTCATGAAGATGTAAATCCATCGTAACACTTCCACTAACCACAGCTATTTCAAAATCCCTTTCATATTTCCATTTTTCATTCAAGGTTATTTTTTTTCCTTCTATTTATCCTCTTTCGAGGGACTTTATTTGTTCATATCATAAAATAACAGCTATTTACAACAGTGTTTAAATACAGAATTCGTGCAGTTGTAACATATCATACATAGTACAGAACGTGAAACTAATGTGACACAATCACTAACTAAAATAATGAAAACATTTTTGTAACTTTTGTAACTTCGTTTGTATCGATTTTTTTTAAATTAAATTTCATATTGAGAATTCTTTTATCAAATATACAGCATGTATCCTGTGCTTTTCACTTCCAAAACATTCTCTAATATAGTTTCTATAGATAATAAACTGAGCGAAGTTGAAAATAAGATTGACAAGATTCATTTCTCTTCTCTCTATTTCATGACCTATTAAAAGAATTTCTTCGTTCAAAAAGATTTTAAAATTAAACAAAGTATCAATTAATTTGGATACAATCTTCCAAAAAAGCGAAACCGTCTTGCAAGCCAGGAGAAGGTGGTTAGTTGTATCTGGAATCTTACATATATTACATAGATTATTATTTTTAATCTTCCATTTACATACATTGTCTTTACTGGGCAATATTCTATGAAGATATTTAAAATTAAACTGCTTAATTCTGTTGTCATTTATAAAGTAAAATTTATAATGGAGCACCGTTTTCCAGTTAAACTCATTAGGTAAACCAAAATAAGCGTTCCAAAAATAAATTCAAGGTTAATACTTACACGACCTTGCTCATCAACCATGGTGAAATATAGGAAGTGATATCATGTGAGGGAGGGGAGGGGTAAGGAGGTAATTGTCATTGCCTAGGGCAAAGCCTCTTCTTACCGTACACTACATCCAGCCTCTGTACAAAAGTATAAGAGGTATGATTCTTGAATTTTTCAAGACATTTCGTTTACTGACTCTCAGATTTTCCTATCGAAGGACTCCTTTATGTTACCCTTTATTACCAATGACCACTCAGAACAGACACAAGGTATTATCGGTCTAAAAGCAACATTGTTTCCTACTTGATTGAGAAACGTTGGGTCATCCTGGATCCGTGTCAACTGTGTCTTAACTGCTTCCGCATGACCGGAATATCAAGCAACTAAGTTTGCCTGATACTGCCAAGGAAAACTAGTTCTGCCGCGGACGCTTGGGTAACCCAAAAAGCCACCATATAATTCAATCTCGAATTGATAACCCAATGAAATATAGACGCCGCTCTGAAACGTTCACACTACCACAATACGTAATTCACGTTTCTCTTTTTTTAAACTGCAGTGCAAACACTCTAAGTCTCAATACTTTAAACATGTAACATGGATGGCCGTTGTGTGGGGGCAATGACGGGACGGAAACCTGTGTCTCGGTCGAAGGGTTTTTTCATACATTTGTTTTACCTCTAAATTGGTACAGGTCTCTTGATATACCTGGCACTAAACAAAATCCACTTTTTGTATTTGTTTTTATAGCAACCGCCTTAGGAAAATTCTTCTGCTCTGTTCAGAGACCGTAAAATTTGAATAAAGTAATCGGCAAAGGGCAGCCCGTGGAAATATTTAAATGAGAATCCCCCTCCCCCCCAAAAAAAAGGAAAAAGGGAGAAACAAAATACGTCAATGCTCGGGAAATTCTTCAAACTTGTGAAAAGGCGACCCATTAGAGCGGCATATCCCCGTATGTCTTAATATGTGAGTCAAACTTCATTGAAAACTACATTTTTGGCACTCCGAAAAAGAAAAAATAAGAAGACTGGAAAGAAGAAAAAAGAAAAGGAACAAACAAAAAAGAACGACAAGAAAAAGAAGAAGAAGAATGAACAACAACAAGATAACAAATATAAGAGTAGAAAAGGAAGATGAAATTGATAAAGAAGATGAAGAACAAGCGGTGGCAGAAGAGAAGAGAGAGAAAAAAACGGTTAAAAATAAATGTTTAAAAAATCGAAAGAAATAGCAGGAGTAAGAAGAAAAAGAAGAAGGAGGAGAAGAAGAAAAGAAGTAGACGAAGAAGAAGAAGTAGAAGAAGAAGAAGTAGAAGAAGAAGAAGTAGAAGAAGAAGAAGAAGAAGGAGAAAAAAGAAAGAAAAAGAAGCAAAATAAATAAATCTGCACGATTAGGTATGATGCTGTATAGGGATGACGTTTTTCTCAATCTTTCTTTTCAAACATTTTAGAAACTGATATTGATTTTCATGCCTTCGAGTCAGTGACTGAGATGACTCGTTTATAATTGTCTGATATGAATCATGTCAAAAATCATTGAAACCCGGACGAGTTGTTGCCTCCGAACTTCACCTTTCTCGTATATGTAGTGCGAGCTGGCCTGTTCATGTATGCCTGTGTTAAAACCAGCGGCAAAACAGCTTAACCTGACCAAGCCAAGCAAAGACATGGAGAGATTTCTTATCGGTCTGGTTTCAGTCGTATAGTTATCCCTAAAGCTAGAAGATCTTCAACATCTACGTCCGATCAATGGAACCCTTGAAGGGAAGAGAACTATATCGTTCAGGTCGTTATAAAATACCTTATCGCCTGTTATGTCGCTTGACAGCCTATAGGTGCAGCGGCGTACACCTCTCTACCAAAGTAAAGGAGGTGTCGGTATACCAGCACCATAAAAGGGGGACGGGGCGGTACACCATGGGTTTCAAAGGAAAGAGGCGAAGGGGTATTGGACAAAATTCGCCTGAAACATTGGTTGAATATTGACGACAAGGAAAGGAGGGCCTTGGGAGCTAAAAGGCTAGGTTTAGGCTGACAACTTTTTGAACATGACTTGGATTTACACATTAAAGTTGATTGGAAGAATCTTATGGGCTAGGAAGGTCTCTCGTTAATTTGCTGATACTTTCCCGCCCTCTTCAGGATCGAGAAAGGGGAGGGGAGTTAAAAGACCAATCAATATGTATGGAGTTTGACCAACACGTTTCCGTTTGTTTGTTTGTTTTACCAGACTTATAAGAAAGCATATGCAAGGGCGCTAGATCATCGACTTGGCTTCGAACCCGGGACCTCCCTGTTACGAGGCCACTGCTCTATCACTGAGCTATCGCACCTCCGTTGAGGTTATAAATGGTATGTGTAGTTTCTTCGGGTAAGAAACCGAATTGTTCCCCATTAAAAGCGATTTTTCGAATCTGCGCACATGGCACTGTCAGCTTTGGGGTATACTCCCCCTCACATACCTGTAAGCGACGTCATTGCACCTGGCAGTTGTTGTTCTGTATGTTGTTGTGTTCAATATTACCGAAGTAAACAAGTCCCAAAAAGTTTAACCTGTATAATGCAGGATATCTCTAGAGAGAGACAAAATTTGATGTAATTCTGGAGGGATTGACAATGTGATAATTAGGCTGCAAAAAAAAGAAGAAAAAAAAAGAAGGAAAAAAAAATTTAAAAATAAAAAAGGATATGCGAAACAGACAGCGAGGTTAGTAACGATTAGGACATTGTGATATTAGAAATGTGTAGGTTTAACAATTTCATGGAGATGTGAAGAACATTATCATATTGTCAAATTTAACTACAAGAATTATGGAATTCTCCAGAAATGATCGAGTTGGTGAGAGTGCTAAAACATTATACCAATTATACGCAGATGCAAAGAGGAGGTATTATTCCATCAAATCACTCCCCTGCTTCAAAACATTAATTTCAACTGTCTAATGGTAAACAGAAAATTCAATTATCATTGTGGTAGTTGAAATGCACGCTTATCCTGACATGCCGGTGACTTATATATAAACATCCAATTCGATGTCATAGGTACTTTCATATTAGCATTTAATAGTGTGAGTTTGTCCGGCTCGTTGTCCATGTAATGATCGAAGAGGGGGTAATATAACTTACCCTGCAGAGACAGAACGGCGTTATTCTCAATGTTGAATGAAATGAGTTAACGCCTTCTTGCCCACGCTTTATCAAACGACCTACATTTGATATAATAGATTTACGACTCTTCTGGGAGAATGAAATGATTACATTACTATGGTTGTGTCAAGTAAATGGTCTGAGACGTGATAAATACTCGCTTTAATGATAACATTACTATGGTTGTGTCAAGTAAATGGTCTGAGACTTAATAAATACTCGCTTTAATGATAACATTACTATGGTTGTGTCAAGTAAATGGTCTAAGACTTAATAAATACTCGCTTTAATGATAACATTACTATGGTTGTGTCAAGTAAATGGTCTAAGACGTGATAAATACTCGCTTTAATGATAACATTACTATGGTTGTGTCAAGTAAATGGTCTAAGACTTAATAAATACTCGCTTTAATGATAACATTACTATGGTTGTGTCAAGTAAATGGTCTAAGACTTAATAAATACTCGCTTTAATGATAACATTACTATGGTTGTGTCAAGTAAATGGTCTGAGACGTGATAAATACTCGCTTTAATGATAACATTACTATGGTTGTGTCAAGTAAATGGTCTAAGACTTAATAAATACTCGCTTTAATGATAACATTACTATGGTTGTGTCAAGTAAATGGTCTGAGACGTGATAAATACTCGCTTTAATGATGACATTACTATGGTTGTGTCAAGTAAATGGTCTGAGACGTGATAAATACTCGCTTTAATGATAACATTACTATGGTTGTGTCAAGTAAATGGTCTAAGACGTGATAAATACTTGCTTTAATGATAACATTACTATGGTTGTGTCAAGTAAATGGTCTGAGACGTGATAAATACTCGCTTTAATGATAACATTACTATGGTTGTGTCAAGTAAATGGTCTGAGACGTGATAAATACTCGCTTTAATGATAACATTACTATGGTTGTGTCAAGTAAATGGTCTAAGACTTAATAAATACTCGCTTTAATGATAACATTACTATGGTTGTGTCAAGTAAATGGTCTGAGACGTGATAAATACTCGCTTTAATGATAACATTACTATGGTTGTGTCAAGTAAATGGTCTAAGACGTGATAAATACTCGCTTTAATGATGACATTACTATGGTTGTGTCAAGTAAATGGTCTGAGACGTGATAAATACTCGCTTTAATGATGACATTACTATGGTTGTGTCAAGTAAATGGTCTGAGACGTGATAAATACTCGCTTAATGATGACATTACTATGGTTGTGTCAAGTAAATGGTCTGAGACGTGATAAATACTCGCTTTAATGATGACATTACTATGGTTGTGTCAAGTAAATGGTCTGAGACGTGATAAATACTTGCTTTAATGATGACATTACTATGGTTGTGTCAAGTAAATGGTCTAAGACTTAATAAATACTCGCTTTAATGATAACATTACTATGGTTGTGTCAAGTAAATGGTCTAAGACTTAATAAATACTCGCTTTAATGATAACATTACTATGGTTGTGTCAAGTAAATGGTCTAAGACTTAATAAATACTTGCTTTAATGATGACATTACTATGGTTGTGTCAAGTAAATGGTCTAAGACTTAATAAATACTCGCTTTAATGATAACATTACTATGGTTGTGTCAAGTAAATGGTCTGAGACGTGATAAATACTCGCTTTAATGATAACATTACTATGGTTGTGTCAAGTAAATGGTCTAAGACTTAATAAATACTCGCTTTAATGATAACATTACTATGGTTGTGTCAAGTAAATGGTCTGAGACGTGATAAATACTCGCTTTAATGATGACATTACTATGGTTGTGTCAAGTAAATGGTCTGAGACGTGATAAATACTCGCTTTAATGATAACATTACTATGGTTGTGTCAAGTAAATGGTCTAAGACTTAATAAATACTCGCTTTAATGATAACATTACTATGGTTGTGTCAAGTAAATGGTCTAAGACGTGATAAATACTCGCTTTAATGATGACATTACTATGGTTGTGTCAAGTAAATGGTCTGAGACGTGATAAATACTTGCTTTAATGATAACATTACTATGGTTGTGTCAAGTAAATGGTCTGAGACGTGATAAATACTCGCTTTAATGATAACATTACTATGGTTGTGTCAAGTAAATGGTCTAAGACGTGATAAATACTCGCTTTAATGATGACATTACTATGGTTGTGTCAAGTAAATGGTCTAAGACTTAATAAATACTCGCTTTAATGATAACATTACTATGGTTGTGTCAAGTAAATGGTCTAAGACTTAATAAATACTCGCTTTAATGATAACATTACTATGGTTGTGTCAAGTAAATGGTCTAAGACTTAATAAATACTCGCTTTAATGATAACATTACTATGGTTGTGTCAAGTAAATGGTCTGAGACTTAATAAATACTCGCTTTAATGATAACATTACTATGGTTGTGTCAAGTAAATGGTCTAAGACTTAATAAATACTCGCTTTAATGATGACATTACTATGGTTGTGTCAAGTAAATGGTCTAAGACTTAATAAATACTTGCTTTAATGATAACATTACTATGGTTGTGTCAAGTAAATGGTCTAAGACTTAATAAATACTCGCTTTAATGATAACATTACTATGGTTGTGTCAAGTAAATGGTCTAAGACTTAATAAATACTTGCTTTAATGATAACATTACTATGGTTGTGTCAAGTAAATGGTCTGAGACGTGATAAATACTCGCTTTAATGATAACATTACTATGGTTGTGTCAAGTAAATGGTCTAAGACGTGATAAATACTCGCTTTAATGATAACATTACTATGGTTGTGTCAAGTAAATGGTCTGAGACGTGATAAATACTCGCTTTAATGATGACATTACTATGGTTGTGTCAAGTAAATGGTCTGAGACTTAATAAATACTCGCTTTAATGATAACATTACTATGGTTGTGTCAAGTAAATGGTCTAAGACGTGATAAATACTCGCTTTAATGATAACATTACTATGGTTGTGTCAAGTAAATGGTCTAAGACGTGATAAATACTCGCTTTAATGATAACATTACTATGATTGTGTCAAGTAAATGGTCTGAGACGTGATAAATACTCGCTTTAATGATAACATTACTATGGTTGTGTCAAGTAAATGGTCTGAGACGTGATAAATACTCGCTTTAATGATAACATTACTATGGTTGTGTCAAGTAAATGGTCTAAGACGTGATAAATACTTGCTTTAATGATAACATTACTATGGTTGTGTCAAGTAAATGGTCTGAGACGTGATAAATACTCGCTTTAATGATAACATTACTATGGTTGTGTCAAGTAAATGGTCTAAGACGTGATAAATACTTGCTTTAATGATAACATTACTATGGTTGTGTCAAGTAAATGGTCTAAGACTTAATAAATACTTGCTTTAATGATGACATTACTATGGTTGTGTCAAGTAAATGGTCTAAGACTTAATAAATACTCGCTTTAATGATAACATTACTATGGTTGTGTCAAGTAAATGGTCTGAGACTTAATAAATACTCGCTTTAATGATAACATTACTATGGTTGTGTCAAGTAAATGGTCTAAGACGTGATAAATACTCGCTTTAATGATAACATTACTATGGTTGTGTCAAGTAAATGGTCTGAGACGTGATAAATACTTGCTTTAATGGGAACTTGGATATTAAGTTAAATGTCATCTCTTTTTATCCAATAAATGTTAACATTTAATTTCAATTTTAATATCTAAACTTGACATACGTGCATCTTTTTACTTTCTCAGCAACAAATGTGCTCTATATCAGTATTTCAATTTCGTTGCTTTTCTCATACGAAGAAAACGGTGGAGTAGAAAAGCTCGATATGCCCATGATACGAGTAAGTATGGACATGATAGATGTAAGGTAGGAGCAGTCACCATGCCATACTCATATTGAGAAGTCTTTTTAGTAATGCCTTTGGCTTTGGATTTGGGAGACCACTATCATTTACACCTTTGCCTATTCTACACGAGGAAGTGTCTCTTGTGAAAGACAATCGGAAAACGTGGAAGTCTAGTTTTCTAAAACAGCGATATTCGAACCCCACTTTGTTAATAAAACTTTATCTAGTCGTTTGAAGGACGGATTTCTCCGTCGAAAGACCAGATATAAACCTTCATTCAAGTTAATTCAAACTGGGATTAAAACTCTTTCTCTTGCATTTCTACACATTAGCCAATAAATGTGTTGTATACTCTTATCCACATTATATATTTTAAAAAGAGGGAAAAAAGAGAAAGAAGGAAATTGATATTAAAATGAAAGGCGTTGGTGAATATAGTCAGTTCTTGACTGATTGCCAATACAACAAAAATCAACAACAACAACAACATATTTCTAAACGTTTGCAAATGTTGAGCGATCATGGTGATGTTCATTTCTTTAAAGATGGTTACAAATTCTTATATGCAATTATTGCATGTGTTATAATCACTGATGACCGAATGCTAGGCCTAATTTCGCTTTTACCTTTGCTTAATCGTTCGGCCTCTCTTTTCATCAAATTTTTAACTTACAAAATAAAAACTGAGGCTTGAATTGAAATACTTTCTAAGATCATCTTAAGAAGAAATGATATGAACAGACCTGTTGAAATGACTTGAGAGAGAGAGAAAAGATCGCTCTGGCTTCTGGATTTGGGTCCGAATTGCTATTCCATGAACAATAACGTTGACGGGGGAAATGAATTCCGTAGAAGCAGTGCTTAATCGTCTCATTAATCTTTCAGTATTCGATTTCAAGGTAGGAAAAGCAGACATGATAAATGATAGTGCCCCCCCCCCCCTTTACTGCGGATAGCGAATAATTAGCATTATATGGTTTAAAACGATGATTCGGAAACATCTTCAGCTGCCTTGAACTCTTTAAAAAGTACACGGGATGTTTTAGATGATTATTATATCCGGACCATCAACCTAGGCAATTCGGGATAGGAAGAGGAGGAGGGGAGGGGGAAGAGGGGAGGGGGAAGAGGGGAGGGGGAAGAGGAGGATGAATACGAAGAAGAAGCAGAACAAGAAAAAGGGAACATGGAGAAGAGAACAAGAAGAAAAACAAGGAAACAAATAAGCACAAGAAGAAGAAGAAGAAGAAGAAGAAGAAGCAGGAGGAGGAGAAGAAAAAGAACAGAAAAATGAGTAGTACAAGATAAAGAACAAAACGAAGAGAAAGAGAGAGAGGAATATAAAGAGTGTGTGTGAGAGAGAGAGAGAGACAGAGAGAGAGAGAGAGAGAGAGAGAAAGAGAGAGAGGGAGAGAGAGTGAGGGAGAGAGAAAGAGAGAATATGCGAATAATCGAGAGGGAAAAAAGGCCATAGAAGAAAGTACGTGCTTTTTCAAGAATCCCATATTCTTTGACAGCGGACTCTGGACGAGAGAACTAGAGTGTTCCTTAATTTTACTGACAAATCTGGCAAATTAGGCTAATATATACAATTTGTTTTTGCCAAGGGAACACCCATCTACATTGGTTGTTCTTCCTGGATACCCTAAAATTATTATTACCCTAGCAACGGTTAAATTGAGAGTCATTGAGAGTCATTGAGAGTAAATGACCCGCGTTACTAAAAACACCCCAATGACATCATTTATCGAAATCAAATCTTCAATCATCATACCGTCCTGTATCAATTAGTGAAGATAGCATCAAGTCATGTTTTCCATTAAAGGAAGAAACTCTGATCGGATTCTTTGTTTGGATTCTCTGCTTAAAAGGTTACTGCAAAAGATTAAACAATTAGTTTCAAATCAAAGTCTCGATTGAAAGTGTGATTTTTTTTTCTCCGTCTAATTGACTTCCTCCTAAGCCTTTGATGTCATTATCGTCGTAATGGTGACGTGTGAATTCTCTCTCTCTCCGGAGTAACACAGTTTATATTTTAAAGGCTTTCCTCTTATTTTGTAGTTGATAGATTTAGCTTAATGTCTGATGGAGGTAGAAATACAAGGTGACGGCGTTGTATCATCTAAGTTACAAAGTAACACATTGATAACGATGTCAAATTGCCTTGGTACATGTACAACGCTTGAAATAAGCATTTTGGCTCACGTTTTATTGGGAGCTAAGAAGTCGGCTTTGAAATCATATCATCTGGAATAAACTTAGAACACGTCTCCGCTTTCCCCCGATCGTGGTAATTGGCCCTCAAGTTGGATTCATTAGTTACTCGCGTTTCTAATGAGCCTTGTAGCTCTTCCTCACAATGAGTTGGTGGAACTTAGAAACGGCGTGAGTGAAATTTGCACCAATGGGCATACTATGCTGCGATTTTAGATCAAGGTACTATACCGAAGCCTTTCCATATCTTTTATTCATTGTTATTTCTCATGAATGAGCGTACACTTAAAGGCGCTTAAAGGCTTGAAACAGAGTCCATGGATAACACATCTAATTGATCCCAATGGCATATACCTCTTCACTGACCACTATAGAAAGGTCATTGGTGAATTGCACACGCGGCAAAGTCGGGATTTCTCTCATCATATCGTCCAATATTAATTCTTGGAGACAGCATTTCCATTTAAGGATGAGACCAGGAGGTAATCTCATCTTTGTCGTGTTTGTTTTCTCAGAATTCTGTTCCTATTATGATCTGGCTGCCCTGTCACGAACGATAAAACAGCTTATCCTTTAAATATATAACAAGAGGGCCTATAGGCTTAAAAACAGACTCAAGCTTAGGTTTTCGAAAAGAAAAACAAATTCTATCACTTAGACGATACAGATAGAGTAATTGGAGTTTAAATAAAAGTGTCGAAGGAAGCCCTTCTGCCTCAACAGTAGCCAAGCCTAACCCTTTTTCCAGAATACAATCTGGATAGATTGCTAATTTGCCTTAGGAACTCACTTAAGGCCTATACAGTATGGATTTTGGACAGTTTAAAAAAAAAATGAATTAAGCATTAATTTATCTCTGTCTGTCTGTCTCTCTCTCTCTCTCTCTCTCTCTTTACAACTCCCTAGATAATTTGTTTTTAGTGAATACATTTCTAATTTCATTTTGATGTGTCCAATGTTCTAAAGTAAATGGATGCCAATGATTTGCATTAAATGTTTTCTTAGTATACATTTGAATTAGATTTATAAGAAAAATGAAAGTACCCACACATTTATTATTCTTTTGCGATGTATTTAATATGTTAATGTGTTAACGAAACGAATTAAAAGAAATTATAATCGTATTATGATAAATTGATAATGAATAGTTATATATTTCCCACAAATTTCCCTGCATGTATTCATGTATCCACTAAGATGATATATCAATGAATAAGAACGTGTTGCAATGTACTTAAAGATAAAGTTGAGTTCTGGTCATTTGATTGCATTGTGAAAGAAACGGTGTGAAATCGACCAGAAACGGTTGAGGATCATCTAGCATATATTAGTATTTGTGTGTATTGCAAGATTCTGGAATCATCAAAAGGATGAAAAATTTGGCCAAGTCTTGGTAAAGTTACAAACATTGTACACAGCAAGATGTACATGGGACTACACGAACACGTGGCGTAAAAATCCTACCCTAGATTTTTACGATGTTACATGACATTAGAATATGAAGGCATTTGAAGAGCCATGCTTTTCAGGGAACATGTCTTATCTGATGTTCTTCCACACTTGCATAATAAGAATGATAACGCTCACAAATAATTTTTCACCTCTTCCCAGAACTCAACCTTCTCTTTAATAATTTAAATAAGACATTTAGATAATAGTGAATTAATCAAAATTTATTACATTTACCGTTCTTTGCCTATGTGCCCAACAATGCTGCGTGCATTAATGTTCGTATTAATGTGCTAGAGCGAGAAATGCCACTTCATTTCAATACAAGCAAATACATGTATGTATTTTAATATATCTTTGCATTGGGGAATGTAAAGAAATAAACCTAGCAGGAGCATAATACAGGATTGAAATATTTTCTAAAAGTAATTTAAATTCATCATCACAAGAATAAATTCATCATGTGGGAATTAGTTCGTTGCTTGTACAGTATACATGTGTGGGGGGAAATTGGGCGGTATATTGATGAAAATGACTTAAGGTTGAAACAGAGAGAAAATGACATACAAATGGGCAGCCAGTGGGAGACAGAGACAGGAGGGAAGAGAGAGAGGGGGAGGGAAGTGGTGTGTGTGTGTGTGTGTGTGTGTGCGTGTGTGTGAGAGCGAGAGAGAGAGAGGGGAGAGATATAGTGTGTGTGTTTGTTTGTGTGTGTGTGTTTGTGTGTGTGTAAGAGAGAGTGAGAAAGAAAGACAGAGATAGAGGGAGAGATTGATAAAAGCTCCTTTTTGAGGCATTAAAAATTAGGCGATATTTCTACGGTGCATGAAAACAACTTAGATTAAGAGATCAATCACTTAATCCTAACCAAACGAATCACTATCATAAAACTATTTGCATCTTAGATTCGTTAAGAATTAAGATAATGAACAACATGAATTATTTTTCAGGCGTCACTCGTAACGAGTTTGATGACCTGTGACGAAATAGAGAATGTGAATGCATTTTCATGACCGTAATGAAAACATACCCTGTTTTAAAAAGACTTGAGTGTCAGCTTCATTTACGTCCGTATTCCATTCAATGGAGCACAAAATGTGTCGAAGCTTTTTAAACCACATAATTAGAAGCAGCACGTCAGAACTTATCATTGAAGCCCAGTTCACTGAAAGCTTTCTAGCAACATTTTCACAACTTATTTCCCTTTGAATGGTTTAGATTTCCTTATTATTCTAGTTTGACTTGCATTTTTGTTTTCTTCATCTATTTATGTACTATTTTACAGGCTCTAAAATACGATTGACCGGCTATAGCATTATGTCTCCTTGAGTGACGTCACAATAAATTCAACATAAAAAGATGCCTTTTTAGAAGTCACTAATGTCAGTCTGACTCACTCAGAATTATGGGAAATCAATGGCTACAGGCAGTACTTGATGGACCAGTAATGTTTATAAAATTGTTATCACGGCTAATAGGTTCATAAAATGAATCATTATTTCTCGATGAAGTCATCGAGTTTTAAAAGATCTCACTAGTAATTTCATGCTCCTTATTCATAAGGCATTGAAAGGTTAGTTTCAGGATTCTAACATACTTTCATGAATAAAATAGGGAGGCTCGTGCACTCAACATGGTAAATCGAATGCGATGAAATAAGACGAATGCGATTAAGATTTGTCTCGATTTTTTGAAGTTCCATTAAGATATGACGATACTTGGTGTAGTTTCTTTCCAATCATAAACATAAAAAAGAATTAAAGGCGTATGTATAAGCCGAATTCTCTAACGTTACTTTGCGATTAACGTTAACTTCCTTGAAAACCTTGATGTGATTAGCTGTTGAGTGATGTTACCATGGTAATTAATAGCGATGACAAAGTTACAATCAGTGGTTATATTCAAGCAAGGGGGCCTCGGAGTGTGTATCAGATATATTTTAGGTTTAATTTCATACAAAATCGTGCACTGAATAAAGTAAAATACTCGACACATTAAGGCTATGTTTGATTAAGAGCAATATGAAACTACAGTCTACAAATTACGTTACAATTCTTTCTTTTAATCCCACTTCAAAAGCTTGAGCAGTGCACTTGCACTGATTGATGGTGTGGGTATATCTGACCAGGGACGTGATAGAGAAGGACTTGAATCAAGCTGTTCTCCTTTGACCCCATGCTCCAAGCCGCCGGAAAGTTATGCGCTAATCTGCAGCTGTTGACCAGGTGGTGAGATAAAAGAGCGCATGAAATTTTAGGATTTAGAATTCCTACATCAGAAAATGGTATCACAGCAACTGTTCGCTGTCCCTTCCAATGATTTCTCATCCATTGTTGAATGTGTAAAGAGTAGAACAAGCGAACACAAACTTGTGTAATTTCATTCTTTTTTAAACTTGAAAAATACAAAAAACACGCGAAAACACGCATTTGCAAACTTAATGTTATTGAAGATTGTACATCATGGATCAAATAACGGGACATTAAAGCATGCACAAATTAGCGCATCATCCTAAAATATTGAGTTTTTGACAGGATGTAATTTTTCTTTTACCAACTCTGGCACACAATTTAAAGGCAGGACGGAGTTCTAAATTTGAAAATATATTTTGTAATGAATGTAAATCTGGTGCCTGGCTTCCGAAATTCCCCGCAGTGGAACCTCAAAGCCAAGTGGAATGTTAAACATCCTATTGTTACGCTTTAGAACTCAAGAATGCGTTTGAATAAATTACAAGAGTTTCGCCTCCTGTTCTTTCACCTCCCTGATCTGACCAACTGAGTCACGTGAGTGAAATGACAATTTGAACACTACATCTAATGTAGATGTTAAATGACTTTGGGCTATAAGGCGGATGGTGCGATATCGATAGGATAAAGACGGCGGTAAAAGGACGATGGCAGTATATGGCAAGAGAATGAGAGAGGGTGGAGAGAGAAAGAGAGAGAGAGAAAGATAGAGAGAGATAGAGAGAGAGGGAGAGAGAGAGCGATAAAGAGAGAGAAAAAGAGAGAGAGAGAGAGAGAGAGATAGAGAGAGAGGGGGAGAGAGAGCGAAAAGGGAGAGAAAAAGAGAGAGAAAAAGAGAGAGAGAGAGAGAGAGAGATAGAGAGAGAAAGAGAGAGAGGGAGAATCAGAACAAGAGAATTTAAAAAGAAGAAAAAGGTAAGGAAGCAGAATAAGAATAACAAAAAGAAAAGAAAAAAGAAGAAGAAGAAGAATGAACCAAATAAAAAGAATAGAGGGATACCGAGGCAGAGAGAGCAGAAACATTGAGAGATTATTTAGTTTCATAACCTATTGAAAAGAATAAGGATGAGCAAAAGAGAGAGAGAAAGATACATAGCACAGGAAATAAATTAAGAAGTAAAAGTAAACGAATTGGATGAAAATTAAAAAAAATCACAGGAAAAACAAGAAGGGAATGAGAGAAAGATGGAAAGAACAATTGGGGAGCGGGTGAATGAAGGAAGGAAGGGGATGAAAGAGACAAAGAGCATAAATAAATAGGGAGAAGGAAAGAGAAAGCAATGAAATATACTCGAGAGGGATACGAACGGGAGAGACAGAGACAGGAATAGAGAGTTATTTATGATAAGTAAGTGAGAGGGAAGAAGTTGCATGGGGGTTAAGCAAACACACCAGATAAGTAATCAACAACAAACAATTAGAAATGTATTCATTTAGAACTAAAACGCCAAAAGTGTAGATCTCATTCAACAGTGTCCAAGCACAATACTTCATCTCCGTCATATCTTTCTTCTCTCTTGCGTCAACAAAAACTCAATTAGTTGCTTTACAAATAGCCTCCAACAAAGTGAGATCGCATTTCAAATAATGCCAGTGTACCAACGGCTTCTATGACACGAACAATTTACAATATAAAAATGAAATGGGCAGGAAAGCCTTCACTGTTCTTTACATTTTGTATCCATCCTTTAAACTTCAGGTTTTCACGGGCTATGGTCTTCGAACTATTATTAGATGATATTGTGATTTCCGTATGATAAATTTTGGTTGGAATTATCAGCACGATCTGTTTAGCCCGATTCGATGAGGTAGAAGTGATTGTTGATCACGCTTGTAACGGAAGAGGCTAGAACAAATACATATGACAAATGAGATCTTATCGTTATGAAACATGATTGTACACGTATCTACAAATTAACCCCTGCGGACAGATGTATTCTATTGAGATGTATTTGAATGCACCACACAATTCTTTTGCAGGAGATTTAATCCGTAATAGTAGCTGGTCATCTGGGTACAAATTAAGTCTATCAATCCCTGTCCTTGCGTACCTGACCTACTTTTCCTTTATGAATAAAATCAACCTTAACTATCTACCCTCCGAGATTCAAAGAAACTTCAATTGCCGCAATCACGCAATGGGGCACAACGGACAACATTAAAGCGCACGCACCCTTTGGTCCCTTCCGCATCAACCTCGTCCCCAGGACCCCAATCGTGCACTTTTTCATCCCGCCATGCGTGCATAGCTTTGGTCTTAGCGGAGTGAACCCATTGATTTGTCTTCTTCATCCCGCGTCTATATTATCATCCATATTATGTTTGACCTGGATTCTGCAGCCTATAACAAGGCTAAATAAATACACTTTGGCGGGAAATCGTGTAGAAACCAAATAAAGCAGCTTTGCCACGATACATATCGTGTTTCTGAACTGGAGGAAATGTCATACATTGAGATGGACATGAAGTCGGGAGGAGTGCACTGTCCCTGATATTGTCGGATAAATACCTCTACACCAGATATTAAAATTTAAAGCAGAGAGTATTCCCTCAGCCTTTAAAGATAAAATTGAGTTCTGGTCATGCGATTGCATTGTGAAAGAAGCTGTGTGGAATCGATCAGGCGAGGTTGATCATGTAGCATATAAGTATTGGTGTGTACTGCAAGGTTCTGGAGTCATCAAAATGATAAGAAATTTGGCCCAGTCTTGGTAAAGTAACATACACTGTACACAGAAAGATGTATATGGGACTACAAACACATATGGAATAAAAATGAGGCTCACATTTTGAAGCTGTAACATGTCATATTTAAAAAATGAAGGCATTTGAAGAGCCATGCTTTTCAGGGAACATTTTGTCTCTGATGTTCTCCAACACATTTGTGGATTTGTAATACTTGATTTCCCACTCACGCCTTTCTGCACCGATACACCGCAGGGGGTAGAATTAATGTAGTTGGATACTGTAATATGATATGTAGAAATCGATTTTATTTATTTGCTGTAAGGTTTCTACACCTGTCGTGTAAAAAGAAACTCACCTGTTCCTCTTCCTGTCATCCAATAATAGTATAGATTGGTTTTGATATGATGTTTGTTTGAGCGTTGTTCTACATCTCGCAACGTATGAAATTCACTGGGTAAGTCTATATTGCCGAGGTATAAGAACTAGCTCATCAATGAATGACATTACGTTGGCAAGATCAGTATAGAGCAATGGCGCAATTCATAACCAAGATCATTATACACACTCACACCCACACACACAATTGATATGTCCCATAAACTAATACAAGCTCGGACCATAGTACAGAGACTTCGGTGGTAAGCGTTTATAAGCACCGTTTTTATTGTTATTATTAAAGAGGGAGGGGCAAGGGGAAGATGTAACACCCCATCCATTCAATATTTTCTCATTTCTTTTTGTAAATGCTTGTTTAAAAGAATTGGAATTACTGTCACAAACGTGAAATTTGCCAACCAGTTTTTGTACCCTTGTTGACGCATTCCCATTTTAAAATGTTCCAGCGTCGCCTGTGGATGATCTTCTTTGCAGTTTATTGTAAGAAAGTCGTCAAGTCATATATTGTGATATTTAGTTACCATACGCAAGTGTGCGACGGTAATGCTGGGGGCAAAACTCAGCATTTTCTCAATTCCTTAAGTTGCATGTCTATTATCTTAATAAAGCGGTGTTAGGACTGTCAACTGAGATCGTCTAAATGCAATTAGCTAAGGGGAAGAGCTTGAAATTACTGTAATTCATAGGAAAAATTCATGTTCGAACCGTTTCTAACTTACCTATATCCCTCCGTTTTATTAAAGGTAATAATGGTGAATGAGAGTATTTTTCTGTTTGAGTCGGAGGGACATTCGTAGGCTGAGCGCAAACAAAACAGACGATAACGATAGCAATATGTTTGGAAATATCTGAAGGAATCTATTTTTCATCATTTTCAAAGAACCACATTTTCCCGAAGGATCTACTCAGTATAGAATAACACACACTCCTCTCTCTGAATCCAATCGTTTTACGGACATTTTGATTTTTGTAAAGGTATTTTATTCAAGTGTGTCAGAAAGTAAAGATTCAACGTATTGCAGTTTTGAATTAAAAACCTCTCTAATAGATAAAGGAAAACGAAGACCTCATCTGGGATTTTAAGTTTCTCTAGACGAGCAAACATTCAGGTTGTTTGATACAAATAAGAGTACATGTCGTGTTTTCACGTAGTTTAGAACTAAGAGCTATTCATTAATGAGAATAGTTTCTCATTTTCAACCAGAAGGAAATGTATAGATTCGAGGTAATTCTAAGTAAAGTGAGAAGGAGAGTTTTCAAACGGGATTTGCTTAAAATACCAAGCATTATTTTGCTTTGGATAGAGAGAGGTGGTTGGGTGGAAAGAAACATTCGAATCAAGAGAGACCAAACTTGTTACCAATAATATGTCTCAACTGCAATAATTAAAATAAAAACCACCATCATTGAAACTTCGTATTGCACGATTATCAGGTGACGTATATCCAGTTCCATATCCGACTCAGTAAATCAAAGGACACAAAATAAAAACAAAAGAGTAACTTCTTGTATTCACTTCGTCCCACTGAGTATTTAAATAAGTTCCACCACCATTCATAGCTGGTCACTGGGTGTTATTAGCCGCCATTGACCGTAACACTACCCACAGTAGATGGTATCAGAAAATAAAGGGTCGGACCGAGCAGGGAGGTGACAGAGAAGGAGAGGAATCAAGCTGCTCTCCTTTGACCCCATGCTCCAAGCCGCCGAAAAGTTATGCGCCAGTATGCAACTGTTGACCCGGTGGTGAGATAAAAGAGCGCATGAAATATCAGGATTTAGAATTGCTACAACAGAAAATGGTATCCTAGTAAATGTTCGCTGTCCCTTTCAATGATTTCTCATTAATTGTTGAATGTGTAATGAGTAGAACAAGCGAACACAAACTTGTGTAATTTCATCCTCTTTTCCGGTGCCTGGCCTCCAAAATTCCCCGCAGTAAAAGAGCGGCTCGGAGCATGGAACTTCAAAGCCAAGTGGAATGTTACACATCCCATTGTTACGCTTTAGAACTCACGCATGCGTTTGAATAAATTACAAGAGTTTCCACTTCTTCTCTATCACCTTTATTGACCTTTTGCTTAAGAGCCAATTGTTCAGTAAATAATATCATAAAGTTGAGTATATTATATTTCATATGGTTTCAGTGACCTAAGTTGTTCAGGTGGCCCACAAAGTTTCAACCAGGTAGCCTTGGATAATATTCATGACTGAAATTAGCAACATTTACAGGTGTGCATTCTACAGGCTCAACCTAAACCCAACATCCTTCAGTTACTGTCGGTCTGTCCGCCTAAACATTAAGCACCACTTTGAAACTCACTAAAACCAAGTATGCCCAAACTCTATCCATAAACAGCTCCGGTCCCCAAAGGAAATTGGCACCATCAAAGCATGTTAATGCATCGTAAGGTTGGGCATCATAATGGCACTTTTTTCGGCAAGACAAATGGAATGCACATCAGATACGGTTAGTACGCTGCACAGCCTATACATGCCAAATCTTATTAACGCTTAGCTTCCTTAAACCAGAAACGATCGCTGAAGTGCCAATTAGTCCGAATATCTAAACGCTATTATAGGTGAAGAAGGAAACAAAAGGGTTTCGTGATATACTTGCAAATACTGCTACTACTGTTACTACTACTACTACTACTACTACTACTACTACCACTACTACTGCTGCTATTTCTACTACAAACCTGCTTTAGTGATCACCTGTATAGTAAAACCACCTATCTACAAAGACTACATTTTTTGTTCCCCTTGAAAACTGTTTCTCAATGAAACCTGTACTAAAGAAACCTCTACATGAAGACCACCTTTTCTTGTCTACCTTGGTTGGTCTCTATAGACAGGTTTCACTGTAAAAATGATGATATTAATGAAAATCAAAGTGATAATTTGGGGATTTATATAGCACCTTTCCAGATAATTTTCTTAAGAAATCAAGTGCAGTACTATTTCTTAGAAATACAGAGAGTTTGTTCCCAAGTTCAAGAGGCAATGGATTACACGGATCCGGGATTTTGGAATGAGAAAGGAATATGGTAATAAACGCGTAACCTTCCTCTAATATTTCGAATACGCGTCTTCAGTGAGGCATTGGTGAGATTGTATACACGCAGTAGGGGAGAGCTCGGCGGTGAGAAGACTCTTCGGAGATAACCAGTCGTAATGATATTCTTCCTATATATGCTCTCATTATCTTGGCTGTTTCATAGCCACCTGTCACTCCAGCTTACATTATGTTCAACTTGAAATGGTCCCCTTTACGCCATCCCTATAGAGAACATCTTGTCAGTAAAATTGATTTAATTTGAGAAATGTCAACTGTAAACGTGAAACATTGGTACCCCTCGAGCGCGCCATTGCAAATTACTGCCCTTTTGATACACATGTATCAGTGATACTCAACTCCTAAATCAGATCTAGAAACAAACGCATTCTAAATAGTGATTTCAATTGAGAGTACGTGGAAATCGTGCAGGACAAATAAATCGGAGGTAACCATTTTTTTAAATCCGGTTGTCCTTTTTTTCGTAAGATATTGTAGAGTTTTCAAGATATTTCGTAAGTGACTGGCTGTTCATCCATTTTCTTCATCTAATGTTCCCTTTTTTCAACCACTAAGGCTACATTTAATGAAGATCACCTGCAGTACTTTAATGTAATTTTTGGCTCACTATTAATAGTCAGTTATAAATAGTGGTAAAATATTGTAATAATTAAAATGTATCTCTTTTCATTCTTAAAAGCCGAGTTTCACATCTCATGTAGATCAATACGGCTTGTCCTGGGAACACACGGACATTTCTTTGTATTAAAAGTCAACATTACTGGTCCCGTTTTAATACTTTTCACACAGGTTTTAAACTGATTAAACTTTCATTATGTATTTCCTTCTTTTGTATTTGTAAACTACTAAAGGGCTGTGTGTAACGTATTGGCCTTCTCCGCGGATTGCAAGCACAGAGAATGTTTGAAATTAACTGGTGTTTAACTGTTACTATTTGTCAACGGGCAATATTATTATAAATAAAAAGGGGACACGTAGGACAAGCGGTAAAAGAAAGGTAAAGTAGGCAGAGAGGGTGAGAGAAAGAGAGAGAGATAGATAGAGAGAAAGAGAGAGGGAGAGAGAGAAAGAGAGAGAGAGGGAGAGAGAGAGAATTATCTAATCATCAGACATGTTATATGCAATCTTGCTTGGTGCGACTTAATGCTCATGAAACCAAAGATGTCGATGCTCAGTGTCAGTAATAATAGTCATAATTTGTCACTTGTATAACTCAATTATTTATATAAATTTACGTTTGTCAAACAGTATCGGAACTTGGGGGAAAACCCCTGAACATTTAAAGAAAGAGAAAGCAAATATTGAAATGAAAAGGAAGAAACACAAATGCCATACATACAAGTAACACGCAAGAATCTTGCCGTTAAGTTCGTATAAAAATCATTTGTAGAGCCAATGTACAAATTGCGAAATTGAAATTCTCCACGATTCTATCAATTTTGTTTTAAAGTTCTCAAGCTGTAAGAAAGATATTCAACGTGGGGTAAGGGGAGATCAAATATCTGCTTTCAATATGCATGGTAATAATGATACAAATGCTTTTAGCTGATGCATGACGCACATCGTACCATTTATATACATTTCTGTTTAATTAATGAATTAATTATGAGCACATCACGCGATTTTGAAACTCAGAATGTAGTATTTTTACATCACCTCGACCACCTACATGTAGTATCAACTTGAATCCCCAAGGGAGTGTTTATTTGTAAACTCCTAAAAATAAATTCTGCAATTCAGGTTTGGCGCTGATATTATATCTCTTGTTACTATACTACCATACTTGACGTTGAAATCATTCACAACCCTGTTTGTCCTCCTTTACGATGACGCGCCGTTTGTAATAGATATGCAATCATGGAATGTGCACTACACATGAATAGGGCTCCACGTCAAAAGAGAAATGTTGGAAAATGCATTGTTATTTTCGACAGTGGCCACCTCAATATCATTAAAGACAATCCATCCTCCAAACAAATGAAAATTCCTTGTTGAAAATGACAACGCATTTTGCAAGATTTCATTTTTGACTTTGCCCCATTTTCAGGTATACTGCACATTTCATGATTGCATATCTATTACAAATGGCGCTTCATCGTGTTATCAATGTAAAGGGAAATAAACAGATTTTAAATTATACCAACACCAAGTATGATATAATAGTAATAAGATAAATATATCTATACTTAATCTTAAATTGCAGAACTTATCAAAGGAATTAATATTATCATCATAATCCTGCTCAGTAGTAATTTCACGGGATTTCCATTTCATCGTCACCATCCATACAAATCGCTTTCAATAACCCATCATAACAATATGGAACGGTGTTCAACATTTGGATTCAAATAGTTAAAAAGTGTCTTTAAAAATAATGATTAAAACTGTTATTGATGTGTTTGTTCATTCTGCATAAGATGTTGTTTCTTCCAACTTGAAAATTATCCACTTCCTCGCCCCCTCACAACTATATTAGAGACGTTTCTATCTCAGGCATCCTTTAAGGAGAAGAACGTGTCGTTGATAACGAGGAGATCAGAATAACAATGCACCGAGAGTCACCAAGCAATTTTCTGCAGGAAGTTGTGGTGTCAATTGCGGTGTAAGAGTAACACCTTGGAAGTACTTGAGCTAGAACAAACACGAGACGGATGTCTGGTAGTACTAATGTGTTCTCTAGAGCTCCGCGATCTAGTTCTCGGCAAGGTAAATTTTGACATTACAGGGTCACCGAAAACTCCCCATGTTATTCGCCTGGCTCATATAGAATACAAGATAAAGATGGTTTATGTATCACTACTGCCATTCGCAGTTTGTTCCAGGCTTAGAGAAAGCCAATCGCAAGAAGAGAAAGAAAGAAAAGAAAGAAGAACAGTAATAAGAATGTAAAGAAGAAGGGAAGGAAGAAACAATAGATATAAAGAATGAAGAGGTATAAGAAGAACAAGAATGATAAGAGGAAGACAAATATATAAAGTGACTTGACATTTCAAGATGTTTGCCAAGAGAGAAGTAAAATCACCAACACTCGGCTATCTCTTTAGTTTTGGGTAGTGTTTCATACCTAGATGGTGATGTTCATTCACCTATTCGTAATTGACGTTCTTACCTATTTCACGGAATAATGTGAAATGTTAGATTGTCTTGTATCAAATGAATCAGACATGACTGTATTCACTGTTTCCACATTTCGTAACCAGGTGGTTTGACAAATTGAGCCACTTCCTCGCTCACTATATTCAAAGTGTCAACTTAAATTGGACGTTGTTTGTGCAAGAAAATTAGGTCCAATTTAGACCGTGGTTCAACATAATTCGTGTTCAATTGGCCGAAAATAAAACACGCTCGAGCATTCTAAATGTTATGTTTCTGGGATGTTTTTATATTTAAGGCACGATTTAGTCTTTGAAAATGTTTTTATTTTTTAGTCAATATATGGGAATCGACGTTGAGTTAACGGTGACGATGGTATGACATTATCCAATTATCCCATTTGAGTGTTATAATTGCCGCGTTACGAGTGTTATCTCCTTATTTCAGTTAAAAACAAGATTGATCTTGACAATCTTGAATTATTGTTTTCAGAAACCTCCAGACCTATTCCCCCTCACTCTTTCAAAATACAAGCCGATAAAGTATTCACCCGCTTTCAAATAGTGTTGAAAATTGCTTTTAAACGTAGAATGTGGTTTGGAAAAGGTGACTATCAGAATTGATTCATTAAATCACTCGCCAAGATAAAGCTAAGGATCAGAGATGGACAAATGTCATTAAGGAGAAGATAAATCATTTAATAGAAAATGTTAAACTGTAGTCCGGGTTTGGTTTTCTAGCAAATTCAATAAATTGCGGAGATTGAACATTTCTTTTAAAGGCAACATTGGATTCATCAACTAAAGCCCTTAATATATGTCTCCGTCAAAGTGTATCTATCTACTAGAATTTGCTGTATTTTTTTTGGCGAAAAAGTTTAGGTATAAGCAATGTTATGCTCTGCGCATGGTATGAGCAGGCATGTAAAGCAGTTGTAAAGGTTCATCTTTAACAGCGCAATTTTTTTCTTCAAATCGTCGTTTTGAAGAAAATCTGCTTTCATGCACATTCGCTCCTTTGGAAACCACGTCCGAAAGATAATTTTATTTTGGTGCTTCTGTCAGGCACCTTGTATACTTTAGTAATTAGCACCTACCCCATCCATTATGTATGCGTTGATTGGCCAATAGTTATCTTGAACACATACGTCATCATTCTGCACCGTATTTGTTTCTATCCATCATCATTCACCTTTACTTTCAATTCCGACCTCTTACTTTACAAAGACTTCGTTTCTCCCTGCAACCATGGCTCAGCTATTACATCTCATAATTACAAAACAAGTAGCTTGAGTGCCAAGCCCATATAATATGTCTTTCTGTACGTCCCCCGCCAGCTAAATGATGGCTTGCTCCAATTACCTCCGGCAAGAGAGACTTGCATTCCAAATTTGATGAATCGTACCTAATCGCAAAGGATGACGGGAAACCCATTTGTTTAGCAGTCGACAGCTCATGAAAAGCTACAATGTCATTCCAAAGACTAAAAAGCACTATGATTAATGACAGACGGCCGGAGAGTCTTTTTCATTAAATGCCCCGTAACCTCTGTACCCTTTATTCTTTATACAGTTTGCCTTTGCGTTGCGATCAATACAATGTTCCTCGATTTTGAAATGGCCAATCTTTTATGATCTAATCATTAGTGTGAAATCTAGTTCAGGACGTTGTAATATTCATTGCGATTTAAAGCAGTATAGATGGGACTGTATTCCACATGTAGCAATATATCTGGAAAAACATACACAAATACTTTGAACATCTAATCAGTAATCTGGAATATGGAGTCAATTATACGTGTTTGGTTTTCATATTTTTGTTTTTGTTGTTGTTTTTGCTGTTGTTGAATGCCACAAAGACATTAAAAAAGCATCATTATTATTTTGATTCCAGTGATGAGAAACTATTCTATAAAGGACCGAAACGATGATTATTTCATAGATAAAGGAGACGCATCATTAAGTAATATCATTTTTTAACTTCATACTGATCTTAGATAAATGTGCTATCGTCATAGCCTACGAGATGATAATAGTAAGGAGAAAGTGAATTAACCTTTCAGTTTTACCATTAGTGCTAATGCGAACAGTTCCTCGTTTGCAACACATGCATTTCGGCACAAAACAAAAGGTACTAGTTTGATGATTTCATTGTGCAAGACGATGGCTTTACGTAATTGCAGGTCTTGATATACTACATGAACATGACAACAGTTTTAACACCTGTATAGATTACCCTTGATGGAAACAGTGAACACATCGAAAAGCCTCTTGTATTGCTATATCCCATTCTAAATGCATTGTGGCACGGGGGGGGGGGGGGTCTTTGTTTGGCACCTGAAGAGTTAAAGGCACTGAATAGGACCGATATGTCTATTATGACGTATAATGGAGAAATCATGGTCGATTCCATTCAATTAAGGCCTAGGTTTGTGGTGTTGATCTTAGCATAGCCTGCTGGAGATCTCCTCCACACGTCAAATCAAATCACAGCTTATTGCTTGCACTCGATTTAATTAATGCGTTTTTCCAGATTTTTCCCACTCTTTTCTCCGTCAATTCACGGTTAGGCACAAGTGGACGGATCGGTTGGCAGGGTTGGGTCAACTGTTTAATTGTAGGTCATCGACGTAGAGGTAACGTATACACATTGCCTCTAGGCTCAAGGAGGTATTATCATGTAAGATCAAGTTGGTGTTTATTGTCGAATATTTAAAATCAAACATTTATAAAATATAACATAAATAATCGTGAGGAATTGAAGGTGACCAATGAAATAACAGACCCTCAATCCTGCAGTATGCATTTTTTGTATTTTTGTGACGTTTGCTTTGTCTTTATTGACCCACTTTGGTACACCATCAGTTCTATTTAAAAACGAGTATTATTGATTGATACCTCCCCCCACCCTTTATGTTGATACATTTGGGTCGGCATGTAGGAGATGCCATGGTGATCAGGCAAATTAATAGAATAACAGACGAAGATGCTAAATAGGATTCAATTTTTATTTATGTGGTCAATGTGTAACAAGCAAAAGCCTACAAATTACCCTCTTAAAAAATAATTAGCATTCATCGTCCCCACGTCACATACTAAGAAGAAGCTTTTAAACAATATATAAATACAATTAAAACTAACAGACAAACAAATTAACGGAACAAAACCACAGCAACAAAATTAACAAAACATATCCACTCCTGCACAATAAACACACCCACACTCACCTACCCCACCACCAACACATAAGCAATAATATCTGGCCACTGTGTTTTGTTAACATAGCTCCTGCAAAGAGAGGTTTACGTCAAAGTTTTCGTCACCTAATGTTTGACTGTTTTAAACGTCTTGCATTAAAGCAACAGTAGGAACTAGCTTAAATATCCTTTTTTGTATAAATAGATTCGAATCGAAATTTATCGTTTTATATTAGAAGTACAGGTGCTAGTTTAATTCTTGCCAATTCATCGAAAAGTTTATCGTCTATCGATAAGGTCCTCTCATCTGATATACACAGCACCAACAAACGCAAAAGCGTAAAGGAATTTGTTGAATTGTTGGAAAGGATCTAACCTGAAATTGAACTATTCGCAAGCTCACGAGCATTGAACTAGATACCCATAATGTGTAGATGCATGTTAGATCCATTTTTCATTGAAGCGTACCGTCCGTAATTCATATTACACCTATCTATGGTGCATTAATCTGGACTTGATCCCTTTTAAAGTTGTTTTTAAAATTAATTTAAAAGGAACGAGGGGAAAAATACGTGCAGTGACATGACATTTCCATGAGGAAGATAGATTAAATATGCAAATAAGAAGGGGAGATGTAGCGAACGTCAGGGACATTATCATTTAATCAAACAAGATAGTCATTTGAAATTCCACCGACGACGCCCTTAGGCTAAAATGTGTTATACAATGTGGAGTAGTGATGAATTTCAATTAAAAAGCGATTTCACGATTAATCACAAAACACAATGCTCAATACATATACAAACTGCTCACATTGGTGCCATTACTTTTTTTTTCCTGGAGAATAATTGACTTATTTAAGTTTATTACGAGCTTTCGGCTTGTGAGGCCTTATATATATATATATATATCACTATCTGTCTCTTTCCATCCCTTGTCGCTATCCGGCGGCATTGGGGTGCAATACCCATGCATTTTGTTCCAACGCCATGCACCAGACAAATATCATCAAAATCATTAACAAACTCTCAAATAACTGCAATTTTTCTTTTCTTCGTCAATCATACACATGTTCATGTTTCACTTCGAGATTTTGACTGTTCAGTTCAGTTCAGTTTATTTTATTTTTGCACGGCACCAACTTCAGCCAAAGGCTGTTCTTCTGTTGGACCGTGCGCAATATAAAAATTACATGTACAATTATAAGATAACACATATTATCATAACATATGAAATATTAAAAAAAACAAAAAAACAAAAATAAAAACAAAAAAACAAGAACATAAGTATACAAAGAAAAATGAAAATTTACAAACCAAGATACTACTACCCAGCCCCCCCCCCCCCCCGTCGGCAGTTATTCTTCCCAAACAGCGTTTATTTTAGATTTTATAGTTATATAAATAGATATTTAAGTGAACAAAATATAAAATTAATATTTATATTACCTTGATTTAAATACAGAGAAAGACATATTTTTTTACGTTCATAGGTAGCTGATTCCAAGATTTAATGCCTCTATAACATAAGCTCCTTTTCTTAAAATTCGTATGTGGTTTTGGCAGTTCTAAGGTTTTATGAGCATTTCTCAAGCTATAATGATATTCTTTAATAACAAAGTACTTTCAAATATGTACATATGTTCGTGGCTCTGCATGTATATCTGGGTTCATGCTGAAGTGAGGCACACATTAATTATACATTTTCTCTTAGTAATTTGGTTTTTAAAAAAACATGAGAGATATTGTCAAAATCGCACATTACTGAGTGTGAACAAACATACATAAAGTAGGAGCGGCAAACATAATGCAAATGAAACAGAGCTGTAATATACGTGAGTACTCGATGCATTGCGAGCTAGATTAAAACACATGTTCCTGGTGACGTGATAATGCCATATAACGAATCCAAATATAGGAGAGAAACAAGAGATAAAGAGTTGATGAGAGAGAGAAATAGAGAGAGAGAGAGATAGAGAATGGAGAGTGACGTACAGAAAAAGAAAGAGAAACAGACAGACAGGGAGAAAGAGATAGAGAAATAGAATAGAGAAAGGTTGTGCGGGTGTGTGTGTGCGTGTGTGTGTGTGTGTGTGTAATAGAGAGAGATAGAGAATGGAGAATGACGTACAGAAAAAGGGAGACTGACAGACAGAGAGAAAAGATAGAGACATAGGATAGAGAAAGGGTGTGCGCGTGTGCGTGTGTGTGTGTGTGTGTGTGTGCGTGGTAGAGATATATAGAGAATGGAGAGTGACGTACAGAAAAAGAAAGAGAGACAGACAGAGAGAAAGAAATAGAGAAGAGAAAGGGTGTGCGCGCGTACGTGTGTGTGTGTGAGTGTGAGTGTGTGTGTTGCGTGTGTGTGCGTGTGGTAGAGAGAGAGAGAGATAGAGAATGGAGAGTGACGTACAGAAAAAGAAAGAGAGACTGACAGACAGAGAGAAAAAGATAGAGAAATAGGATAGAGAAAGATTGTGCGCATGTGCGTGTGTGTGCGTTTGTGTGCGTGTGTGTGGTAGAGAGAGAGATAGAGAATGGAGAGTGACGTACAGAAAAAGAAAGAGAGACAGACAGACAGAGAGAAAGAGATAGAGAAATAGAAAAGAGAAAGGTGTGCGCGCGTGCGTGTGTGTGTGAGTGTGAGTATGCGTGTGTGTGTGCGTGTGTGTGTGCGTGCGTGTGATAGAGAGAGATAGAGAATGGAGAGTGACGTACAGAAAAAGAAATAGACTGACAGACAGAGAGAAAAAGATAGAGAAATAGGATAGAGAAAGAGTGTGTGCGTGTGTTCGTATGTGTGTGTGATAGAGAGAGAGAGAGAGAGAGAGAGAGAGAGAAAAAAAAAGAAAAGAAAGTGAGAGAGAGTGAAGCAGGGGGAAGGAGGGAAGGTGACTGCTGTAAAATATTTACAATTACATGAAATAGGTGTCAGACAAATAATCATTCAGTAGTTTTCTACCTTTACAATATGACAAAATGACCAGGGGAGATTCTTTTTCCTGTGAATTTTAAAATCTATAGACATGGCATTCAAAGATATGTTTCACCCAACCAAACATTTGAGTCACAAAAGCACAGTTTACAAATATGAGTTCCTACAGCCCATTAGATGGAACAATGTTCATATCCCATGCATTAATGTATGAGGCTGAAATGCGAATAGATGCTCCTTGATATCTTATACTTTTATTCCATAACAGCATGATTCCGATTCAAGGACATTTGGAGTGATTTGAATGAATAACAATGCAGATGTGAAGCCATGCTTGTTTTAAACGAGAAAAGTGCATTAAACCAGGTTTCCCTCGTTCTAGTGCGTATACAGGTATATGACGGGATGGTAGATGTAGTTTACGGTCAGACCAAGACGTTATGGTAACTTCTTGGTCAGACAGTATGGGGGCGACATTTTAATGAAGCATAACAAATGTTATAATAATGGTCACGTGGTGTTCTTGCGCTGTTCATATCTTTATTGTTCTATAGGCATGAGTAATTGCCATGATTATTCAGACATGATTCTGTGATAATATTCATCAATAGGTTTGTAATATTTACATTAGTAATTTACGTTTGTGTAAAAAAAACGATGGTGGAGTAAGATAGCGAGTATAGTGTACCAAAACATGTAAATATTTCGTTCTTTCGAAGTATGTAAATCGCGTACTAGTACATTGTAGAATGATGATATTAGTGTTATACGTTTAAATTTATTAACTCATTTATTTGTTTGTTTATAGATAAATATATTTATTTATTAATATTTTATTCATTTATTAGTCAGTTCACGTCGGTAACAAAGGGGATTGTTGTTTCTATACATTATAAGGTGTTGGGTACACCTACAACAGTCACTTGAAATAATATTTTATTGGGCATACAAATCCGTGTTAGCTATATCTTAACAAAATAAAGGACATTGATTTGAACTAATAAACTCCTGAGTTTACCCAACGAAAGGCAAATTGGTTAGTCGTTTATGATATGAGAAGAAAAAATTAAATGAACAGAAAGTGAAAGAAGAAGAAGATTAAACACAAAAGAACACGCACACCCACAAATTAGACATAAGTAAAGTGTTATTTTTATTTCGGCTCTTTTTTCAGATAAAACCACCCAAGAGAAGTTGCAAAGAATTTCACGCGAATAACGAATCACTGTCCTCAAAAATAAAAATAGAAAAGCATACATAATCTTTAACGTCTCGTCGACCTTTTGAAATAGGCAGGTTGGTGTCTTAAGAAAATAACAGGCTTTTATAGTGATTCTAAAAAGGGATAAGAGAATTCATGAATTAGAGTCGTTTTCTCTGAGCGAATCTCCCCGGGACAATTGATTTAATAAAAGGTGAGCCCGGGCACGAGCCACGCTAGAGTTTATTAACAGCTCACATAGCGCAAAGTGCTCATATCAGGTCGCCGTTATGATATGATGAGCAGGCAATAAACAGACATTTTGTTAGAAAAAAAAAAGAAAAAAAAATCACGCCACGTTTATCGGCTATTCATTAGGGCGTGAGGATATTTGTTGGAAGGGAAATGTAATTGCTTCATGATTTGCTTTATTGCGCCTCTTCTCAACTCCCCAACCATAATGATATGAAACAAACTGAAATATGAATCATTGAACTCCAGTCTCTTTTTAACGGTGTACGGCGTATTCCTAAAGACACTATTCGAATTGTTGTAATTTGGTATGAAGATGACAAAGCAAATAAGGTATTCATTATTCCGAATGTGTGTATTTCTGAAAATAGTAGGGTTTATAATTGTGAATGTTCATTACTTTAGAAATGGAATAGAACCCTTAAAATAATGTAAATAATGTCGACAAGTTTATATTTGTAAAGCGCATAGAGACATTTGTATTAAGCGCTATATAAAAATTGAATATTATTATTATTATTATATAATTAAATATGCATTTGCATAAAAAACAAAAATGAAGGCTTATAAACAAGAAAAGGTCCAGTCCTCTTTTTAATACCAAGATAAATAATGAAGGTATTCTCTTAAATTCTCTGTATCTTAAAAATAAATAAATCTCTGGCGCAGTCCTAGAAGTAAGTTGGAGGGATGGCCTACTCAGCGTCGTTAGCATAGAAACACTTTTTCAAAGAGGGTCTCTAAAATTCATAACTTTCCAACTTTAATCGAATAGTGCTCAAACTTTCACTTATTTTTTTCTTTCGTTTTTTCTGATTTGATTAATACCAGCTAATTATTAGGGTAGATTTCCTTTTTATAATTACGATAGGCATGACGGCTGTTTTGAAAACAACAACTTAATCAATTTCGCTAACCGACTTAAATGTTTACCCCCAAATCTCGCCAAAGTCTCATATTGTCTCGATACATCTGGTAACATGCATCACTGTAATTTAGGGTGTAAATTGTGGATATTCCCTGGTAATTGGCACCCACTCCTGACTTAAAATTATTTACTTTCTTCCATGTAACCGCAAAGACCGCTGTTTGGTGTTGACAAGATTAAAGCTTTACAGGCGAGTCGGAATAGGCAATACTTCTTTTCCATTCCCGCCAATTCCAATCGCCTCATATCTTAATTAAACTGCTTCTTACAAGAGGAACCTAATATCTCGTCATCGCTTCTTTCATTTCAATTCGCGCCTTGTTGGATGGAGATAAGATCAACAGGGTCGTGAGTCCCTGCCTACTCGCTTTGATTTCTTCGTTTAACAAATGAATGGCTTGAAGCTGGAAAGTGGTCACGCATTTTACACTTTCATGACTTTCAGATGTCGGATAGGGAAAGAACAGCAACGACAAAAGTAATAAAGCACCCTAGGTGTTCAAATGCAACGGAAATAACTTTTCTTATACCCCCTCCCCCCACCCCCCCGGAAACAACTCCATCGAATGATGATTCTACGATGCATGATCCGGCGACAAACGCCCTGCGGTCAATAAGCCTAAGCCTAACCCCTACGCTAAAACCCAATTGCAACCCTAACCAAAATGGAAAACTCAATTTGAATACTACCCTCAAACTTACATCTTATCTTTAAAGGTATAAATCTCGGACACCAGAAACATCTTGGAATATGTCTCGAATCTTATACCAAAACTGAGCTACTTTGTTACCACCCTACACCTCTCTGCTTACTGGTTTACCTAGGTTTTACCTGTAATATGTTTCAACAGCTTTTGTCTGATTATGTCGGTTTTCTGATTATTTGTTATGGAAGTACCACCATCATCGTGAAAAACAGAATGCATTCTGTTAACCAACAGGTGGATTTTTCATAAAAAACGTTATTGGGTTTAAAGCATCTCCATTTCAAACTCGAATTCAGACATCACTTTGGAAGAAATGATATGCTGACAATAACCTTAAACGGTTTATAAGATCGTTTACAAAACGATCATTGCCATGATTACTCTAAATTTAGATTGATCTGGTTCTAATGAAGACCAACTGGCCTGAGAAAAATCGGTTAACGAACTGGTTAATATCGGATGTTAAGTTTGAGATAGAGCTTTGAATGTGATTAAGATATCAATTGATATTTATGAGCAAGTGACTGGACGCCGAGGGGATGTAATTTAAAGAAGGATCCAAGTCCTTAATGGGATTAAAAGTATTTCTGGGGGGCACATAGTTAAGAGAAAAGAGAATAATGATTGACAGCTCACACATTACACCTGCTTCCCGTTCGCATTATTCACGTCGTCAAGATGAAAAATAAGATGGCGCTAAAAATTCTTCCGCGAGTCGTTTTTCGATACCGCGCCTTCTTCTTCCTCATTTTGCTATCGGTTGATTTTTGTTCTTCTCCTATCTCTCTTTCGCTTCAATTTGACTCGTCTAATACTCTCCTCACATCATATCCAGGGTCTCATCACTATAAAATGCATTTCTACCGCCCCCCCCCCCCCAACTAACAGTGAGTACTCCCATTTTCTTCTCCAACATTCTCAGTTTCTGCCTCTCCTGTCATCTCTAATTCATACATGTCACGCAAACTTAAGGCAGTTACTGTGATCAAGGTGTATTATAACAAACTGTCTTTCAGAAAAGAACGGTGGGCTCAGTAAAACGTGTTGAAAATTATCAACACGTACTTAAATATTTAAGTGTATTTCAGCCATCATTTGCCTCTCATAAGTGATGTGAGTTAAGGATTAAGGATAAGATTTTACTGCTTCATTTCCGAATTGTTGCCTTATGACAAGTCAAGGGTATAACGTTGTAGCTGTTTAAATGAGAAAAAAATATAGAGACATTGCGTACTATTCGTATACCATGCAAATGATCCAATATTATATCCAGAAGCTGATAAGCGGCTTCAGCTGATTCCGAGAAGGGAGGGGAGGGGGTGCACCTGAGTTGCTTAACTCAATTAATTCGGAGAAAGTTGGCTACGCCTCCTCCATCTAATGCTGAATACGCTACTGATGACAGCGGAAGAATTGTGTTGTCTGTAGGTGAAAATTGTGCAATAAGTGAACAACGTGACTTATTGACTGTGAGCTCACGACAACCCGCCAAGCGAAGCGAGAAGACAGCGGGAAGATGGCCGTGACCTAGCGCCGACTTCAGCGTCATTACCTAAGACAAAATTAATTAGAGCCATTCCGACAGCGATTCTAGAGCAATTCTGCTCGAATCTACTCGAGAATGGCAGGAGAGAAAATACTTAAGAGGGATATGATGTAGAAATATTCACTCAGATGACTGCTTCTTATTTATTTTTATAACTGAAAATAATTACATTTATTTTCACGAGTAGGTTTAATGAAGGTCTTTGCTACCCTTGCACAGACGGAGGTGACATGGACATATTAGGGACTTTTAGATTTGCGTGGACTGATACGTGTGACGTCCATTCAAGGCAGTGCATTAAAAGGACGTCGATCGTAGCATAGACCTATTGTCTTCGTGCGAATTTAAAAGTCCCTAATGCATGCTTATGCACACACAATTCAAATTCTCTATTGATTTTATTTTTATTTTGAAACATTTTGTTATTCGTTTTAAACGAGAATAACTATCTTTATGTTTTTACATTAGAAGGCTGCACCATATCGAAGGAATACGTGGCGTGCTTCAAATAACCCCAGATTGGTAGAATAGGAAAGGCCAACGTGCATATATTGAGAATGGAGATGAATTCTTGACTTTTATCTTGCTTTGTTTTATCTCTTGCCTTGACCTTCTTGGCAGAGATAATGGAAGACAAGGAATTCGTTTACCATTTGATTTCATCGCAGACGGATTGTCATATTACCTAGAACAGAGTTCAGAGATGAAGATATACTCTTAGAAAGAACCCCAAACTGGAGTCGGAGAATGAAAGAAGACCCTTCGCTCCTTGATAGACCGATGATGAATGTGCCTCTTGGGGACTCTTCGTACTATCCTTCGCACCATGGTTAGACCATGGACACTATGTAGCGTGGAATCATTCACTCATGGGACACTAGTCATCAAGGGGAGGGGGCGTACACGGGTTACACCAATTGGATAACATGCAAGTGAGCAAAGCGACCAAGGCGGGGAGAGTCATATGGAAGTGGGAGTATTATCACCCCTCCCCCTTTCTCTTTTCCAGTTCCTTTTCCTTCACCAATCGATGGGGAATGGGGCGCATGACCCACTAGGCTACGCCACTAGCTTTGGGTATTCGAGTGAAACTCATTATAATAGTGACCCCGACACCATTGCAATGTTCGACTAACAATGTTTACATTCAACTATGTCACGACGTCTTCAACTTTAATGGTTTCAAGATTATAGTCAAACACACTTTATATTATAATTACATTACAGCTTCTTTAATTTCTTTGACATTTCTTATTCATTTATTATTTCTTTGATCCGTGTCTGGTGATGATTACATAGCATTTTAATCTTCTTGTTTTTCTCTGCCCTCATTCAATTAAAGAGAAGGTTGAGTTCTGGGGAGAGGTTAAAGATAATTTGTGAGCGTTATCCTTGTTATTGTGCAAGTGTGGAAGAGCATCAGAGAGAAAATGTTCCCTGAAAAGCATGGCTCTTCAAATGCCTTCATATTCTAAATATGACAAGTAACAGCTTAAATATGAGGCCCACATTTTTATGCCACATGTTCGCGTAGTCCTATTTACATATTTCTGTGTACAGTGCTTGTTATTTTACCAAGACTGGGCCACATTTCTTATCATTTCGATGATTTCAGAACCTTGCAGTACACACCAGTACTTGTATGCTACATGATCAACTTTTTCTGATCGATTCCACATCGTTTCTTTCACAATGCAATCGCATGACCAGAACTCAACTTTATCTTTAGGGCTTGCAATAATTGCAAAGAAAAATTATATACATGATCTTTGTACTCTTCTGTTTAATGAAATGAAATACATATTTGTGTTGGTAGCTGAACTAATTTCTCTTTACAAATAAGCGTGTAATCGTTGCTGTTTATCGTCCCATTAATGAGGGAGTTACTTTATGGGTATCCCAACATACGTGTATCAAAATGAATATCAAAATAATGAGACTTTTTATGGAAAGGACAACTTAAAGGTAAATTGCCATCTGCTTTATATACATTGTATAGAGCCAGATCGGTTTGATTGAGGATCAATCGAGAGATGTTTCCTAATTCATAATATAAATTGTAAGAGAGAATGGCATGTCATTTTTTAAGGTAAAGCTGATTGGAAAACAAGTGATAGTAACTAAATAACATTTAAGATGACAAAAGGATGGAAATATTGAAGACAGTTGTACAAAAATTGCATCCTTAGATTCTGTCAAAATACTATATAAATAAAATGGATGATTACTTAAAAAAAATCACCTGAATCAGAACGTCAGAGTACGGTCTCAAAATAGATACAAGTCTATATTTCTCTGCTACTTCCATGCCCATCGAGTCAACATTATACCTGATCTTCTTTGGCATATCACGATATAAATAAAAAAGAAAGAGGAAACACGTCTTCCCAAAAGAATCGAGCCAAAGCGGAGTTTTCTCTTTCAACATGACTTCATGGTTGACAATCTCAATTTTCATAGATTCTGATTGAATTACGAATGACATTTTAAAAGGAGGCCGAAATAACTCTATATTCTGGAAAGTAAATAATTCCAACGCACTTGACCAGGACAGACTAAATAGTTTCCATTAAAAGTCCGAAAATGGGCTAAGGAGAAAATGGATTTTCTTTAAAGCGACTTGGGTATTGTATTTTTCATGCTCATAAAGCAGGTTATACATGTATCTAGTTTAATGTATTCACTTTCTCTTGTATACTGCTTGCTGCTTTTGTTATTCTACGCATCCTTTATTCTTAAAGGCACACTGTCCTACTTGTAGCTACTTGCTCCCTCTATATAGAAAACTTCCCAAATCGGTGCCTGTTGGTCCCCCATGATCCTCTTTTTCTTATGTTAAATGAGAGCTGAGTTAATGAGATAGCCACCTGTCACAGTAACCTCGATGGCTCTCTGGGTGGTCTAATCCCTTCTAGCTGCAGTAGTAAAGCCTCCCTTTAAATGGATAGCGTTCTGTCTACGTCCACGACCCCCTACAAGAGTACTACACGGATTTGGAATATTAAATTGAATATGATACTGTGCAAACTATCTATCCGTGATTTCCGATGTTGTGTAGTTTTGCTTGCATCCATTTGATATCATTATGCTGCTTGTCTTGAAGAGCATTCAAAAATACAATCATACAAACTAACAGTCGTTCTTACATTTCTTCTTATATATATGAAATGAAATGAAGAATATCAAAATTCTGTTATTTTGTAGCGTAATAGATTACTACCGTATACTTGGCAATGTTACTATTAACCCGATCACGTCTAGGTATCACGCCTTCACTCCTACGCGCCTTTAGTCAAATGGCTCTCGGTCACTTAGTCCTTGGACAACTGCCCGGTATAAGTAAGGAGTAATGTTCCACAGTCTGTCATTCGAAATGAATAAAGCACCACATTTCACAAATGATCTATGCTTACAATTTTTTCAAAAGATTCAAACAAAATATCGAGCCTCATTTTGCATTCGGATAAAATTTTCAGGGCAGTCTGTACATGAATCTTGATTAAAGAATTTTTGTAATCTGAATAAAAAAAGGTGTATCATATTATGTGCACACAAGATGCTTTTGGATTTCATTTAAATTTAATTTTGTTTTTCGTCGGTGTTACTGTTTAGTACTGATTGTTATATCTTAAAGGGAGTGTATCATGGGAATTACTGGTTGACGTCTTCTTTTGGACAACTGCACGTATACGAATGGACTTGATTAGCTGGGTCAGCGCGCTAACGTTCGCGAAACAGACCGAAGTTCTCCACACGCTTCGGTTTCGCGTATGTTGCACGCACGTGAATGATGCGGTCGCGTCGTCCGTATAGTCGTATAAACCCGATTGGCCCCGAGTAGGGCCACGGGAAAGACACATAGTCTCGTCATGATACACTCCCTTTAAGCTTACATCATGTTTGGATTGCGCAATACCTTATCGTCACATTTGGGAAATTCAATAGGTGACGCACAACGCTATTCGGTTCTCGAAAGTAGTTGCGATCGCTTTGTCATTAAAGGCAACACACATAAACATAAATGAAATTAATAAATCTATTCTTTATCACAATACTCGTTCAAGAAATACACTTCATTATCCTAAAGTTTTTACTCAGTCATTGCTTAATTCTGTTAGGCACAATGGTGACGGTCCAAGTTTTGTGAAACAAGCTTTCAGATAAAGTGTTGAGTTCTACCACTATCAATTCTTTTAAAGCAAAGTTTGAAAAAAATATACACACTGTATATTGATGGATATACAAATTAAACCTTATTTAACTGATATACACTCACCATTACCAACCCCTCAGCCGTATATTTGCTGGTGTTTACTGGTGTTTGTCTGCTTTTTTTTTAGCATATGCCAATCTTCTTTAATCACATCTAATTTTACACTGTACATATTATTGTCATTGTTTTTTTTTATGATTGAGAAAAATAATAAATTGAACCATTGAGCCAATGAACCATTAAAATAAAAGTAGACGTTGCGAAAAGAAGCTAACCTTCCTCAATGACTCCCCTGACGATATTTAAAAAAAAAATTAACAATACTTTTTTTGCATTCTAGAGTGTCGCGCGTTTACCAAAGCGTTTGGATTATGCACATATTTCTAATTGAAATTATATTTTGCTCGACACTCACTCTCTTTTCTCTTTGATACCTTCATCCCTTGAGAACAATTTAGGACCACTCTTTTCTTTCTGTACATATTCATTTTATCATCAAGCATATCGTGCTAAATCCCGCTTTATTCATTTATTCTTTCAATTAAAATGCACCTTCGTCAATTCAATATATTTCTTTCTTTGACCAATGCTTTGACCAAATACTTTTTCACCATTTCCTTTCACTGTAATCACGATTTCATCTTTCTGGAAAAAAAAGGTCATGAAATATACAATGTGCTTGTCATGATTCCCACTTTCTACAATGTTTGTATACGTGACTTGTGTTGCGATTTCCTTCACGTTACCAAACAAGAGGAAGGGGGAAATGGTTCAACCTTTCATGTTATGTCATTTGGGCAGATAGATAAATGGGGAAAAGCGGTATTTGAAATAAGAGCCCCAACAAAAAGTTCTACGAGAGAACTATTAATTTTGATAGAGTGTTACGAACCACAACGCATTTAAACTGAAACTGATTTAGATTTTCATCTTTTGCCAAATAAATGTGAATTGAATTGAATTTAATACGACTTTCACGCATGTAATATATTTTAACATGGAATGTCTTTGCATGCCCCTCATTTGACTTATGAATTCCAATTATTATGAGTTTAAAATACACTATCTTTGCTAGACTCTTGGAAAAGATGAATTTGTGAATTATGATTATTCATATTCACCACGCTCTGAAGTATATTCGTAGTTTGGGCATAGTTGCTAGCCTAATTTATTTGCCTCCGCTCGCAGATCGAAACGAATCGTTAAGAATGTGTGTCAAAGATATTGATCATTTCCTCACAGGCAAGAATGGTTAAGGGGACATTACAACACAATGGCCTAATTCCGTGGATGCTAGAAAGGATATGCAGGCTTTTTATTGTATACAATGTAAAACAAATAAATATTCGCACATTTGATAGAACTTGTTTATTTTGTTTAAATTATTGTTTATTATTAGCGCAACAAAAAAGGAAAAACATTCGGATTGAATGTGTATGTTTAATGCTAGACACAGCCGGGATAGAGCTGCAATTGATCAGGAAAATGTTTTTCATCAGTCATACTGCACGACCGACTCCACACCGAATCAAATTGGCTGATTTTTGGCCATTGTGCGACTAGGATATCATGCATGAAGATCATGCATCGTGTTAAAAGGTAAATGCAATTAGTTAAAGACTGGTTTGTATTGTACTCGGCTTAATTCATTCATAACCCTCATTCATCTACATCACGGTTAACTACACACAGAGAGGGCCATAATGATGTCAATGTTAACCAAACACCCGTCCCCTAACATGCCAACTTGTCTTTTATTATCGACATTCAACCGATAGAGAGAGACGGTCAGGTGAAGAATCGTTATCATGGTATCACCTGTTTAATTCACATGGAGCAACTCAAAACATATTCAGAAGGTACGAACAGAGTCGCCACGAACGTGATGATATGAATTCCATTCCTTTAACCTCGACTCAACGCCCTCGCGCAAAATGCGCATGCCCGTTGGTTGAACACGATGCGTCATTTTGATTGCGTTATTGCCTGCGTTAATCACTCCTTTCAAGGACACTGGCGCATGCGTCAGTACTTCAACACAATATCTGTGCTTTTTATTTTACATTAAATCTTTTGTTCAACTTGATCAGCCTGTCGCATGGCTTCTGAAGAGGCTCTACTACATCTGGCGCAGTCATGCGTCAGGATGTGACGTCTCGTGTGCAAAGGAATTTAAAATGAAGCAAAAAGCGAACGAATTACCGATCAATATCATCATGTTTTCGCAGTCATTATTGTTGCATAACCACGATGAGGGATTGTATTAAGCAAACCCTGTATGGTTGCTTGCTGACTAGACTCAGCAAACTGTAACTTGTCAAATGCTAATGTGTCCTATCGTCTTTGAAAGGAAGGACCTGGGGGTGTTTCATAAAGCTGTTCGTAAAGTTACGCACGACTTTACGAACGACTTGTATATCAAAAGCCAAATGGGATGCTCAATCATTATTAACTGCATCAACTAAAGTTGAAGTGTGCAGATGTAGATTAACATTCTTATTATAACAAACATTTTTAATGCAAAGTGTATTTTTTGCCATAAGCCTAAACTAATTTAATTTAGGTTATTGGAAATATTAGGGAAAACTTTGGGCATCCTATCTCGCAATTCATATACATGTCGTTCGTAAAGTCATGCGTAACTTTACAAACAGATTTATGAAACACCCCCCAGATTGGTTTGTGCCTGAAATGACCGATAACATATTTCAAAAATTGGAACATGTAATGGCCTTTCATAATAATCTTATACTGTGCAGTGATTATTATTTTAATCAAAGCAATTACTATTGAAAATGGTGAGGTTATGCCTACCTCAGGCATTATTCCCCATATCAATATCTTGAAAAGGTAGGCCTGTCCGATCGTATCTGAGTTATGTTGTATACAATGCTAGAAGCGTTTGTGTGACATTGAGATGTCGTAAATAGACATCAAGAAGACATGTCTCCTTGATCCGTCTAGGTATGATAAAATCTCAATCTTTATGGACAATGAAATATCATCCCGGGAAAATCTGATTTGAATATGAATAAAGCTCCAGTAAACAAATATCAAGAAACTCGCAATATGGCCGGCGGTACAAGGTAATACTCAGTAATATCGTTACGGTGAATGACAGATTATCCTTCTAATATATTCATGTTCCTTTTAACCTTATTAACCCTTTATGAGCCATTCAAACATTACCCCTATGGCACTTCACCTGAGATAAAACATTCCAGAAAAACATCTACATGCAGGTGTTAAAATGCACCCAGAAGGCACTATATGATTGATGAATTTCAATGATCATATTGATGATATTGTTTTTCCTGTTATACATCAACTAAGAAATACTTTTAATATGAGATACCACGGATAGTGAGAAAGAAAACTTAGCTGTAAGAATAAACGGGACGAATAAGAAATAATCATCATTAAAGGGATAGTTGAGTTCTGTTGCAGAGGGCGATACACAAAATATTTTTTTGTGAGATAATGAAAACCTGAGTGTCCAATTTGAAAGAACATACAATTTAATTGACAAAATCATCTTCGTTTGATCAAAATCGGTTCAGAGACGGCTGAAATATCCATAAATATAACGATTTATAATACTTGTGTACCACCACAAATATTAGATAATTTGAAAAAGCCGTTGAAAAAAACGCAATAGCGCCCTTTACGTCGTATTTCAGCCAATGCCGATGTTAGCTTTTTTTGTTGGCATTTTCGTGTTGGTTATATTACGCAAAACCAGCCGGCCAATGTTCTGTTATTTTTAATTAAAAAATTAATTAACGGTCACCGTATTTTTTTGAAAAATGAGCTGAATTGGTATGATCGTATTGGCTAAATTTCACATATTTTGGGGTCTAAAATTACCTTCATAGCAATTTTAGGTTCTAAAAGGGCACTAATACTGTCATAGATAAGAATAAGAGCAATAACCATGCACTTTGAAGGCATTCGCGGTCTGAGAACAGAACTCAACCATCCCTTTAATGTGATTCAATATGTATCATAAAGATGTGATAGTTTGTTAGATTATGCTTTTCACTAGGAAATTCAATTTTTTAACATAATTATTCTGATGGTATAAACACAAAATATCACATATTATGATTCGCTTCAACGACATATAATAAAACACACACTTGACTCACCTGAAAATCGTCCAAATTTATGGATTCGAATCTTTGTGAGGCTGTATCTACCGCTGAGCCGTCTGTATTAGCCCTCTTTCCTGGAAAATATCTACTTCTGCCCTTAAATGAGAAGGTATTATGTGCATGACAAGAAACCACAGCCAGGAGAAGCACTGACAGAATGACTAAAGATCGTACTGTCATGTTGGAGTCCATGATGAAAGAAATGAAAAGCTGGCTTGGCCTCAAATTCGGCGATGGAGAAAAGAAAAAGCGAACGCAAAGCTCCTCACTGGTCCTCCGTCTACCAACTCGTCTCCGTGTTTGTTGGTTAGTTCTCGCCAAGGAAAGTTCCGATTCTCTGTTGCATCGAGGTGGCGCGATCAGGAACGAACGAAAGATGGGTTGAAAGAAAGCTATCTGGTTTTGATTTCTTGGGCTTGCTTGGCTTGATTCAGTTCATCAAAAAATTAAAAAGAAGAAAGTTATACTTGAGGACTTCGTTTGTCTCTCTCGGCGTCTCAGGAATGACTGCGTCTTGGTCTGACTGAACTTTGAATTATGAACGAATGACGAGAGAAGGAGAGAAAGAGAGAAGGAGTGGTGTGGTGTGGTATCGGTGGTTCGGTCGTCGCGCGTTATGCGTAATGTACGTCAATCTGTACTTCACATTATTAACTCGCACGCATTATCGTCGAATCGAGAACTCTTTTTGACATTCCAGCATATCCATTGAGTTAATGGGTGTAGATTCGCCAGGGTTTGGTGATGCTACCCGGCTTGTTAACCTCTTTAAGATAAAGACATGTGTATTAGTGTTAAATCATTTAAAAAAAACACCTAAGTTTTTATATTTATATTCATACCACACCACCTTGATGTATATAGTTTATACAATGAAGTAACTGAACACTTCCATCACAGTAAAATGTGAATTACCATTATTAATGTGGAAGGTGTGATCTACGTCGGAAGAATAAAAAAGGTTCAGTCTGAATATTGGTTTTCTTTTAACCTTCGAATAGAATATGTCTATATTTTTCTACATTATAACGAGATTAACGATAAATAAGCTTGACAGCTTTTACGACTCCATGCATCACATGACCCAGTTGAGCTGATGACGGCTGAAAGTTAATGAGGTGATCTAATATTGGGTCAGTGTGAATCAGTAAATGATAAATATATATATATATATATATATATATATATATATATATATATATATATATGATAGTTATGTCATGGGCCTACTAGTGGGTCCATGGTTATGTCATGGCGATGATACACTGTGGATTAGTAGGTCCATGATTATATACAGATGAATTTTGCTACTGGAAACTTCAACAGGGGTGGTAACATAATTAATTAAGTTAAAAAGGTCATATTGTTTTTTAGAATAAAAATCGGATAACCATTAGATAAGATGGGAGATTTACATCATATATCTACGTGATAACAACTCTACCGAGGAATGCTGCTGCTACTACAGTATTACCACTACTACACTACTAATAGTATTACCACTACTACACTACTAATAGTATTACTACCACTACTACTACTACTACTACTACTACTACTACTACTACTACTTCTACTACTATTACTACTACTTCTACTACTACTATCTACTACTACTACTACTACTACTACTACTACTACTGAACACCTCAATATGAAATAAAAACACTATATTAAACAAATATTTAAAAAACACCTTAATATGACTTGGAAAGCAAAATAAGTTGAACTTAAAAGAAATGGCAATAACTCCTACTGCATGTGTTTTGGATTTTCATCCAAGCTTTCCTCATATCTAGTCGTGATATGTTGGAAATGATTATCAATGCCGAGGCAATTCAATTTTGGACAATATTCTCTGTAAGCGGAAGAAAATTGACAGGGCGTGGCTAAATTTTGAAGAGGTTCGCGGGTGGTCTACAAATTTACAGACGGAATGGGAAAAAATAGCTAACAAGTAAAGAAACAACGCGAGGATATCTTTAGATTTACTAGTTTGTCATCAAAATTAATTTCAGGCTTCAAATTTACATGGAAACAACGATTGTAAGTTTGAATTTACGGAGAAAGATAAGAGGCTTCGTCATTATTATTACTCTTCTTTATGAAGACTGTCATTACATCGCTCAAGCATTTTATGGAATTGATTCCTATTATGTACCCGTGTACCTCACCTGGGTGGAGCATTGCAAACATATTTCTACAATCCGCGATTGCATAATAGTGATGCGACAGGGATTCGAACCTCGTACCTATTTGTTCACAGTCCGGAGATTCATCCACTAGACCACGTCACCTGAGAGATGATTGGATAGGTAATGAATAGACTGATGACGAAATTAAGAGAGAAAGAGAGTATCTTTCTTACAAGAAATAAAATAAGATTGCAGAATGGCGACCTTTTTGTGAGAGAGGAGCCTCGACGCTGTTTTTAATTGAGTAGGGAAAGAGTCCTAGGAATTAGATAGCCATCTGCTCCGGTCAAAAACTATAGCAGATCAGGTAAGTTCATCAGGTGATATTTGCACTTTGTTAAGTACAGGCTTCTGAATACGACAGAGAAATACAAGGAGAGAGGGAGACACATATCGAGAGAAAGAGAGGAAGAGGGGAGAGAGGAGGGGAGAAATAAGATACGGTTAATCTTTTGGTCTTTTTTTGACAGCACCACTTAGAGAACGAACCACGTACCTTAAAATAAAATCAGTCCAGTACTGTCGCTAAGAAAACCAGGCCAGAAGGCCACTATCTAAATGCATACGGGAATTCACTTGTCATGATCAAGGGAATATGGTGACTGTTTTCTCCACAAACCTACACGTTTTTAGGTTTTGAGATGTAGTACAAGAACGGATAAAAGAAGCTGATAATGGCGGGGTGGGGGGGGGGGGAGGGGTTAAAACAAATGCAGGGCAAATACCAGATAGTATTTCTTCAAGTTAATAATCCTGTTGATATTTATTTTTGAAGATAATGTCATAGAGAATATTTAATATTATGATATGAACAAAATTGACGCAGAAATCAATACAATTTAAATTCTTAGAAGCAGCCACCTGGATAACTAAGTTTCATTACAACAGTCAGAATGCTTATTAGATTACTCTATCCATGTACAATGCTGTAGGTTTTAGCATCGACTGAATATTCTAAACATTCTCTAATTTAAAACGCAGGGGTCTTAAAATAGACATTAAGGTTTACTCTTGATCGAAAACAAAATATAATTATAACATTAAATTAAACAAAATAATCAAGTGACACTTTTTTTGTAAATATTGCAAAAATCTACGTGGATAAATGTCTGCTTATGTATGGTTGTTATCTTCTAAATTATCTTAATGTTGCTGAACAGGATTTTGTATCTTGGGGATTTCGGATAATTATCAATAAGAAGAAATTGTACATTTCAAACTTGGCTTTTTCAGTAATATTGATGTTTTTAAATGTATCAATATTTCTCCTTTAACCTTATAGTTGAAGAAGGTAGGTATGACATTAATGTTATCTCTTGAGATGGATCCATATGATATGCATTAGTCGTGATTAAATTAGGCAAGCCTCGACTAAGTTCGACCAAGGAAAGGTTTTCCGAAGTACGCATGAAGTTTGGACACATTTTTTTAGTCACCTGGACCCCGTCTTATAAAGAGCTGATGTTAATAGCAACTTATTTGCGATTGATATTAATCGAAACTATGTACATCAGAGATAGTATGCTGTAAATTTGCGATTGATGAGAATACTTGCGATCGATTTGGATCAATCGTAACTCTTCATAAGACGGGGCCCAGGTTGGTTTTACTTTCATGTTCATCTCCAATCGTGTGAACAAGCAGGCGTCCTCGTTCATCAATACCATTTTCACTTTCTGAACAAAGGAAAGGGTGTATCGAGAGGCGTCAATAGAATAGCATTAAAAGAGACCAACAACTTGGATTACAATATTGATCAGTGCATATGAAAACATAGACAGAACATGAACTATAGTCGAGACGGATTTTGTCATTGTTTCCGTCATGGATGACCAAGAAGCCCTGATCATGTTCCAATCGAATTATTTTACGGCACAATAAAACACACAGAGTTACATTCTGATTTCAAGGATATCATTTGTATGTTATTATATTGTAAATAATTTTAATATAAAACCTACATGGTGCAACCATAAATACTCTATGAAAATATTAAGAACATCGACAGCAGGTTGACGTTAGAAGTCCCCCCACCCCACCCCGTTTGCCTTTTGAACACACTGACTCGCATTGAAACGTTGAGGGATCTACATGTACATATTCATTGTTCTTTATTCGCTGTTTTCCAAGTATTGCCCCAGTGTATGGTTTTCCGAATTTCTGTCTGACTGTTCATCTTGATCTGTCAAATATCTATATATTCACATTCATTTGTATATTGCCATCTATCGATATTCATGGTCTATTTATTTTATTTTTTTTTTTTATTGTAGAGTCTTCATAAACAACTTGCTCTGCTTATCGGGTTTTGCGCCTTCTTCCTTGTAATACAACTTCTTTAATTATATTTATGTTCCTACGTATAAATTGTATTTTTTGAACAGATGTCAAATATGTTTGTCAAATTGAATGGAAGAAAATAAATGTTCATTTGAATTGAATTTTTTATACAAATTGCTCTTCAAGTCTCGATATTAATCTATTAATTGTTTCCATTCTTTTTTTTCTATTCAACATCGATATTTGTATCAGATATGTTGACCATCACCCCTCTCAAAAGCTTCAACGATTCATATTATCGAAATGCTAGACAAATCTTGAAAATAAAACGAGTAAACTTGGTTTTCACTTAAGACCTTAGATTATTACACAGTAAACCATGACAAAGACAACCCTATTCACCTACCGATTACATCAATTATGTAGGTGATTACATTATTACTTACAATCGTTACTATTTCCTCATTGTTTATGGTTTGGGCACAACGCTAGATGACCCTCAAAGCCTCATGTCCTCGAGAAGGCGCACAGAATGAATTACTTATTGATTAATGCGACTGGCAACATACATTTCCGCAGATTAAGTTCTATTACACTGCTCTGCTTCTAATGAAAATTAAGGTTCTGAAAGAGGCTTTCAGTCTCTTGGTTGTCTTTGTAGTAGTTCCTTGGTAGTGGGTTATTAAAATCGGGAATTGCATTAGTCCTGCAGTCACAAATGACAGTGCCTTCGCTTGTTACTGAGTTTCTCTGTAATGTTGTGTTTTTGATCAACGTCATACCTTTCCTTTCTCCGATACCTACTGATATAAAGTCACTCTCAATCCGCCCTAATATATTGTACAAATTAAAGCTCATCATCAACTGGAGAGATCGAGTCGTAATTTTCAATGCGCAAAGTATTTGTTTAACCTTTTCATGCCTTAGGATAAATTTAAGCGTTGGCGACATTAATGTAATGTTCCGCCTTTTGTCAAAAAATAAATAACAAGAATAGATAGGTGTACTAGTTAAGGATAAACCTGTAGGAACAACAACTGTTGAATAAACAATTTGCTTTAATTGGGACGCCTGTGTTTACGAGAAATCGCTTGATATAGAATAGAGGTTTTTTCACTTAGGGAAGGAATATCTTGTGGAAGGTGTTTCAAAACTAGATGCATCAACAATCAAACCTTACAATGTACGTCATGTACCTTTAATCCCACTCCACCATTGTTGTTCAACTTTGCGAGAGTTAATGAGTGAATTTTAAGATTGCTTTACCGACAAACTAATAATATGCCACCTTGTTTGTGCAAGTTGATGTTTTGATGTGCATGGCAAAGACATAATCCTGGGTGGAAATGGCAGTTGAAGATTGAGATCTCGACAAAGGACATTAGAACCTCGGGTGGGACTCGAACCGTGAACCATGGATCTTTGGACCGGTGACGTATCCCTAAAATCATCAACATTAATTCATAAACAATTTTAGTTAGAGAAAGTGAAGAACTAACACATTACATACAACACAGGCTATTATGAAAAGCCATTACATGATTGGAATCATTGGATACATACAATTTCAAATAAGCACAGAGTTACTGATTTAGAATAAGCAGAAAGGATGAGGGGGTGCTTCAATCTTCGGTTCGAAATTAAATTACGTGGAATATTTTGAGGCGAGTCGGAAATGAAATAAAGAGGACAGACGTGTGAAAAATACAGGACAAGAAATCGATCTTAGTCTCACAGTAAAAGACAAAAACATGTGATGGGATAAAACCCAATGACACGAAACAAAACACATTCATCTTTCCAACAGATGTAGAAAGGGCAAAAGATTGAGAAAGCTGGCAGGTCGGTGCAAAGACTGGCACAAAATGTTACATTTTTTTAGAGGAGAATGTACGCATTCTACTATCTGAAAAAGTATGAAATAGTCTTTACTTGTGATAATTTTTTGTTAAATCTTGCATCAAATATAAATCTACTGATTCGAAGTTGCGGGGGATGTGGAGTAGTCCGAATTTACGATAAGATCAAATGAATAACAAAACACAAAATTGTGTCAAGTACGATGTTCTTTAGAAGAAATTATATGGATTCCAAGTTAAGGAGAACATGCATTAGTTTGCACTCATGCTATAGATTATATTTTAGAGACTTATGTTGAAAGGCTTCTCCACTTCAATTGTGCGTGAATCTATTTTAAGTGATGAAACCATTTTATTTCTTGAAAGGTAATGTCATTTTGCCGAGGGACCTTTTTTACACTATGTATTAGCATTGTAAGGATGAACAAATTGCATGTATCAATGTGACTCTCTTCTTCTTTCCTTTCCTTTTCCTTTCTCCGTCTCTCATTTCCCCTACTCCGATACCCCTAGCGAATCGCTCAGCAATGTTTCCAGTTTTACAAATCTGAGATGCAGCGCCCTGGGTTTTTTCAGTGTCTGTGATATGGTGTAATATTGAAGCCCTACAAAAAAAAATCCGCTTCAAAATAATCACGAAGTGCCTCAAAAAAGTAAAGCATTTTGAGTGATCGGTTTTTACCATATTCATTTTCCCCTGTAGACTGTAGTGTTATAAAAACCGTTGGGAAAACGAAATTTGACATTTCGAATTTTGAAACTTCAATATATAATATACTGAGACAGCAGAATGTCTTCTCATAAAATAATGAAGGGAGACGAAATCTAGATACTATACCAGGACTGGTCACCTTAAATAATGGCCTTTCCAGGTTTGAGCCATGAGGGGAGGGGGGGGGGGGGTAGGAAGAGGGGGTGCTACGGGTGTTATTATTAAAGTAGATGGAATCGAGGGATCAAAGCGACTGAGCAGGCGTTAAGATACTCCCATCGATTTATTCTTCTTTTCTCTTTTCCCTCTCTGTTTTCTTTAAGGCCCATTTGTTCCTTTTGTCTTCTTAATATTTTTCGATTGGGTAGGGGAGGGGTAAGAGATTTAATCCCTACGTGGCATAACATTAAAAGAATCTGATAACACATTGAAAGCTTCAGGTGAAAACCTATTTCCAAGTTATTGCTTACCCTTCGGTGTAAGCAATAGCCTAAAACCCCTTCACCCGCCTGATGTATCTGGTGTATCGTTGATAATCACCATACTCCTATAGAATATCACATATCAATGAAAACTTGCTCGGCGTTAATGAAGACGCGCAAACAGATGCGCACAGCGTCTCTTCCCCGCGTCAAAACATGCTAAATTGGTAGCGGGCGATCAGATTCCAAGGTCGTAGTCAATTGAATGTTAAGTTGAATAAGTGGGGACATCGATGCCTTATTTCCCCCAATAAACTGTAACAGGGAAAAGGGTAATCGAATCGCTTGCATGAAAACAACACCTGGCTGAGTAACAACGCACCCCTGAAGCTCTGTCATGAGCTAGACACAAAGATGAGAGGTGGAAATTAGTTAGATATAATGGGATGGGGGAAAGGGAGAGAAAGAGCCAGAAAAAAGGGATGAGAGGGAGAGAGAGAGATAGAGAGAGAGGGGGTTGTACAAAGAGGGAGGAAGAGAGAGAGAGAGAGAGAGAGAGAGAGAGAGAGAGAAAGATAACGAGACAAGAGAGGGAGACTGGGACCCCATTAAGTCGAAGGCATATCCGTACCCCGAAGTCCCAAACGCCAGACTACCAAAGTAGGGTTAGTTCGGCTTCACGGTAGACTTCCAAAAACGCTTTCAAGTTTGATAAAGAATTAAAACAAAACAAAGAAAAGCTATTTTGGTGGTAAAAATTTGTCGTGGAATGTGTGAGTGAGTTTGCGTGTGTGAATGTGAGAGACAGAGATTGATAATTTGAATAGACAGATAGATACATAGATAGACAGACACAATCATGGTGAACTGATATATATATATATATATATCGCTATATACATTGAGGAGAGAGAGAGAGAGAGAGAGAGAAAGACAACGAAAAAAGGTTCATTCATTACCATATCAATATGTGAAGACGGGGAAAGTAGAAAACATATATACATGTAAAGGGCAACGCATTTATGATTACGGGTGATACTATCCATAAAATTGTATCCATCCTTTAATAACGAATATATACTGTATCTTTAAAATAATATTTTAAAAAATCGATTCGTTTTTGGTAAGCTTTAGGTCTCGCAGTTCTGGACTGAGTTAAAAAAATGCTATTTATCCCGCGATGGTTATATGTGGCCCAAATTGTTTATCAGGCGAGTATCGAATAACTTTGCAGGTCAAAAAGCGTTTCCCGTCCGTGCATCCTGACTGCAATGCGATCTGGTATAGGGCTAGGGCGCCGATTTTACCAGTTGATGCATTCATCGGGACGCGACGCGATGCTCCTCAGAGATTGCATAAATTGGGCGCCATGGAAGAAGATGTTCATTCGATAAAAGTACCAATAGGTCTAACGAATATGGTTTTTTTCGTGTTTGCCAGCAAAAGAAATGGCATTTGCGTCTCCTCTTTATTGTTATTATCTCTGTATTTGTTTTTGTTGGTAGGAGGAGGTTAAGGGTTAGAAATGGCAACTGAAGCATCTCTCTCTCTCTCTCTCTCTCTCTCTTTCCCCTTTCTCTCATTAATGATAAAACTATATTTGGTCTTCTTTACCTAGGGTAGCGGCTATAAATACTGTTTCCTATCACTATTCTCCCCTTTTATTCTTTCTCTTCCCCTTTCTCTTTATTTCATTTTTTTGGTGTGATTCTATTTTTTCCAGAGTCGCTAACCTATGCAGTTATTCTTTGATCTGCAATATCTCTCCATTCCACCCCACCCTCTCTCTCTCTCTCCCCTCTCTCTCTCTCTCTCTCTCTCTCTCTCTCTCTCTCACACACACACACTCTCTCTCTCTTTCTCTCTCCCTCTCTCCCTTTCTCTCTCTCTCTATCTCTCCCTTTCTCTCTCTCTCTCTCTCTCTCTCTCTCTCTCTCTCTCTCTCTCTCTATTTATCTCTTCTCTCTCTGTCCCCCCTTTTTTATCTTCCTTTTTTGCGATTTGTGTGTGATTCTTCAAACAGGGAGGTTGGGGGGAGATAAATCAGTTTTCTCTTAAAACCACGTAAATTTACGATCATATTTCTACTGGAGAATCAAACAGAAAAAAACAAACATTTAGAAATTAACACGGCACAATTTCAAATAAGATACTGATACGGAAAATTACAGTAAAGTAATTTATGCAGTTATAATTAAGTATCCCTGCCATCTTCTTCGATATTTATTCCTGAATGTTAGAATCATCGGTTGCCACCCTTGCATGTAGAAGAAGAAGAATAAAAAGAAGAAGAAGAAGAAGAAGAAGATAAAGAAGAAGAATGAGAACAAAAGAAGAAGATGACGAAGAATGAGAAGTAGTAGAAGAAGAAGGAGAAGAAGAAATGAAAGAAGAAGAAGAAGAAGAAGAAGAAGAAGAAGAAGAAGAAGAAGAAGAAAAAGAAGAAAAAGAAGAAGAAGAAGAAGAAGAAGAAGAAGAAGAAGAAAAAAAATGAGAAGCAGACGAAGAAGAAAAGGAAGAATGAGAAGTAAAATAAAAGGAAGAATGAGAAGTAAAATAAAAGGAAGAAGAAGAAGAAGAAGAAGAATGAGATGAGCGATACACACTTAATATACATACGACCAGAATTATGACAGAGAGGGCGCAATGCATACTTCTTGTCTGACTTGATTGAGAGGCATTTTGCTTTGGTTTCAGTTTAATGTTTAAGTTCAAGTTCAAGTTTATTTGTCTTTCTTCTATCATGAATGTAATACGATTTAACAATTTTATAACATGTAGAGTATATAAAGGAACAGTTATGAGGATCAATTTCATATAATGCATTTAAGTGAGAGAAGAAGAAAAAAGACGAGGAGACCTAATTAAAGCTTAGCTTGTAGAGGTCAGGTCCCTCAAAACAATAACATATAGACAACAACAACAAGAAACATGCATGGTTATAATTAGAATAGATTAATACAAGAAATGTTCGCCAAAGGCGCTAAAGTACTAAAAACAAATAACTAATAACTATAACCATATGATTATAAACATGGCTAAACTAAGTAATACAAAAGGATGGGGAGAAGAGACTATGTACAAAAGGGGGCGTTAAGAGTGATAATAGCGTGGGATATAGAAATGTATTATTTATTTATTTATTGAAATATATTTATTCAGGATAACAAGAATCAGATATACATTGTAGATACAAAATCTGTTTTACATCATGGTCCTGAAAAGAGGGCGGGAGAGAGGGTGGGAGAGGGGAGAGAGCCTGAGAGCTCGAGAGATGGGGGCATGGGGGCGAAAAATAGAGACACTTTCACTGTAAGCTGAAAGTTAGCTACAGGCGAGAAAAGGAAAGGAAAAGGTAAGTCGGCAGTTGCTATACAGTAGTAAATTGAGGAATGGATTAAGGGGTTCGAACCCACGACCTCCCGGTTGTAAGGCGGACGCTCTACTGACTGAGCCAACACACCGGTGTGAGATAATAGTAATAATAATAATAGTATCACAATGATAACAATATAAGTATCATTATATTTCATATAAGTATATTATTATTATACATAACAGTCATGTACGACAAGAGTTATAACAGAGAGAGCGCAACATTTCTTTTGTTATACTTTTGTTTTAATACTTGAGTTGGTTCCTTCCCACAAACTCCCCGTTAGGTATCAATATAATGAAACGCCCTTGTGTACCTGTATTTCAAATAGTGTTTCCTTCCCCCTCTCATGCTTTGTCCGTCCGTCTCCACTATTGTATGTCTCCCTCTTCATTCCCAGTTTATGGACAAGTATTCCGGTCTCTTTTTAAGAGGGCTTCAGGTCTCCCATGATGTTCATGCAAGTGCACCGCTCCTCCTCCTCCTCCTCCTCCTCCTCCTCTCCAAAGAATCAAGATATTATAATACTGGATTAAAATAATTAAGAATGATCATACAGAATACCGCCATAAAGAATATTAATACAAATTTAATTATATGAAAAATATAAAACTGAAAAATAGATATCAATATATATAATGTAATAATAAAAGAAGGATATAAGTACAGTATAAAGACATGAGGCGAGTTTATACACTTAAAAACAATAATCACTATAAAATCATTGAAAAGTCATTAACACATACATGTATATAAGTATCAAACAAACAAAATAACTCATGCAGATACGAAGATAAGTGAATATGTGTGATGAAATTAGAACGAGATAAGGGGAGGGGCGGGGGAAGGGCGGGGGCGGGGACCATCAATCATATTCAGTTGGCCAGGATATACATGAATGCCTATAGCGTTGTATATCATTGCCGATAAGTTGGATCGACATAGGCCTACGAGACGTTGGACGAAAGTACAACTTTCTATGCAATTATCTTTAAGAGATATAGAGAGATGATCGATGCAGCAGACAGCAGTAAATTTCATTTTGTTATGATGTTTTCATCAGGGTATTGACAGCTTGTATAAGTACATTAATTTAGATAGGCACATGTATTCACATGAGGAATTTTAACAACGGCAATCATATACCTTCAGAAATAATACGATTTAATTATGTATCATTCAAAACCTTGAAGTTTTAGTCCTTGAGTGACAGAGGCAACAATGATAAAGTTGCGGGTTAATATTTAACACAGATCCGTTAGTCATAGTAGCTATGCGTCACCATTTCTGCAGGAGTCGTTGATAAGCCTTTCATAAGTTTTAATCTGTTCTGAGTAACTTCAAATAAAAACAAACTTCTTAAGGAGGAATTACTGATCAAAGTCCACGACCTCAGAGCACAGTCGTATCTGAGCAGACGACATTGAGCATACAACCTTCGCGCGCGCGCGTTACGAAACGTAGAACCTAACAATGCAATGCGAATGTGCCTGCATTATTTTATGCATTCAAAAGATTGGTCGGCTAGGAAACGGCGCCTAGTTGGTGAATAGCTTGCATACTAGACTATCAGGTCAGCTTCAGTGAACTTCGACACTTCGCGAGCACGGTCAACTTCGATGCAGTCGAGTATCTCTCACGCCTCCTCCTAGCCTCCGCAACGTCTTCATACAGGCTGAGTTGTTTCTGCGTGCAGTGTATTCCCAAGGGGGTAGGAATATACACGCATATACAGCGAGGCATAGGTAGCATCTGTGTGAGAACACATATTGAGGTGTTCGTGTTGTATCCTAGTACCCTACTGTATAATTACAGGGAGCGTGAATCTTGGTTTATAGTGTGATTATTGTTCTTGTTACGTTCAAGAAAGATGCGATCCACTGTCTTGAATTAACCACACATGGCAGAGCTAAGCTTTACGGGGCCCCGCAAAAATCTGGTAAGTACAAGAAAGCTTGTTGATCATCGTCGAACTATTCGTGTATTGATTTAAGCAAGCACACACAAACATATAGTAGATGGATGCCGTTATGTTCATCATATCATGCAGATGTATGAGTGTGGTATAATATCGATTGCTTCCCTATCCGATTGAATCTGATTGAGCACGCGTACATGGTAATGACATGAAATCCTGCTATCTCTATCTCTCTCTCCCTCTCTCTCTATGTCGATTAATTAACAACCCGAGCAATAAATCCAATACAAACCTTGGAAGCTAATTGTGCGTCTGGTATAGCTGGTGGGTTGTGTGAATCTCGCTTTTCTATCCACCATGCATGTAGGCCATACCACTTTTATACATGTGATAGTGTGTGTATTGAACTGAGTAAGGTGATGGGAGATATTATTTGATGATAGCCAGCACCTGTTATCAAATGGTAGGCTTTGATATGTTCGATATGCTGGTAGAGACATAATGATACAGACCAACTTGATTAACTTTACTGTGGACCCACTACGATTGATTTATTACAAATACAAAGGAAATATGTGCCATTGTGCTACTTTATTTTTCCGTTTAATATTTTTGATTTATTCGAATATCATAACGCACTGCTTGGTTTTCAATATTTTCAATATTTGCTTCCTAATAAAATATCAGCCATGTTCTCAATTAATAACCAAACTCATGCCCATGAAACTAGGCCTCGTAATTTGTTTCATTTATGGGAAGTAAAAACTGCATTCTAAAAGAAAATCACTATACCACAGGTCATACATTTAAACAAAAATAGTTTATATAAAATCAATGCTTCCTGTGATAAATTTCAATTTTCAATTTACTGGGTGTAAGCCACAAATATGTTTAAACAAAAGAATAGTTTAACATTAAAAAACGACTTAAATAAAATAATTATCTTAAATACCATTGACAAATCCTCCCAATCTTTATTTTCTGAATCCCTCTTTTCCAAAATAAGATACTTATTTTCTTTTGCATTTTTTAGTATCCTTTGTTATTTTAATCTATGCTTTATAACAATGAATCGAATATATTAATAGCAACTTTGTCTTCTTTTGCACTTTTTATAAATTGTAAATTGAAACATTCTGTATACATTGCCGATGATATTGATTACCGTTTATTTGCTTTGATTGTACTTGTTTGAAAATGAAATAATAAACGATTGATTGATAGTTAATGCATAGTTCATTAAAGGACGTTGTTACAGGACCATTTAAAGGCCCACTGCACTACTTGTAGCTACTTGCGCCCTCTTTATAACAAACCATGCCTAATCGGTGACCATTGGTCCCCCATGATCCTCTTTTTCTTATGTTAAGTGAGAGCTGAGTTGATGAGATAACCACCTGTCCAGTGACCTTGCAGGGCAGTCTTATCCCTCCTGTAAACTATGGCAGATACGCTTTAATTGAACTTCTCGGTCATTGCACGGCTCTGAACTTGAAGGAGAAACTTGACATGTTGCATACAATACCCGATATAGAACAGGTAAACATGGGTGAACATGACCGTGAAGACTTTCGAGAAATCGACTAAAGTGCAATTTCATTAACCTAGTGTATATCCCATAGAATTCATCCTCGGAAAACGTATTTAAAACATCATTGTAATGTTTGCAAAATTTCTATAGGTGATGGAAAAAATTAGTGTAATTTCGTTTGGTTGATTTTTGGTAAGTAATACGAGTCCATGATGCCCAGGGGGCACCCCCTAGCGAAACCACACTTGGCATACTCCTCCCCTCCCCTCCTCCCCTCCTCCCCTCCTCCCCTCCCCCTCCCCTCCTCCCCTCCTCCCCTCCTCCCCTCCCCTCCTCCCCTCCCCCTCCCCCTCCCCCTCCTCCCCTCCCCCTCCCCCTCCCCTCCTCCCCCTCCCCTCCTCCCCCTCCCCCTCCCCCTCCCCCTCCCCTCCTCCCCCTCCCCCTCTCGGGCCTCAAAAAGAAAGAAGAAAACCACGAAATCATGGTTGTATGTCCAGGGCAAACATTTAGGACCAAAATAATTTTTACCAATTTTTAGTAGGGAGGAGGCTCAGTAAACAGATTACGAGTTCCAATGGAGAGTTCATAATAATTAGGGCCTATTGTTAAATTAGCCAACAGGCCTTTATAGAATAGTAACCGCAGTGTCGAATACAAGATCTTGATTTTCATTTCGTTGATACTTGTTGAGCATGTTGAGCATGTTGAGCATGTTGGTAGAAGTGTTACATTATGAATCTATCTGATTACATAATCCTCTCACGTGAATGCTTGATAGAAAGAAAAAAACACGGCTTCAAATAGCTATTGTATACCACGGGTTTCCGGTGTATTATTCCGCTTGTAAATTGGCCGTGCGCCCATAAATGAACATGTGTATTATGTATTTACATAATCATATTGAATTTGTGTTAATACATCACGATTCGTAACTGCAGCAGTACCACTACTTGAATGATAAATGATGTAAGAAAATGATATGTTTTTGTTTTATTTTATATAATCAACCATAACTTTATACATCATAAAAAATATTATAAAATTGCTTTAAGTATTAAAGTTTTATGACTTATTTTGTAATTTTATTCGTAATATGATACTTTGAACTTAAAAATATTTTTGTTTTTACAAACCGAGGCCAGAATATCTGCGTGAATCTTTGATAATTATTCCTGTCACAGTCATCGCGCCTGCTATAATTCCTTAACCACAGAATCTTTATTATTATCGACATCCTAGACATCAATAATGATGGATGCAATGACAATGATATTACTGTGTTCTCCCTGAATCAAAGAATGATACACGCATATGGCCTTGATTTTTTCAAAAAGGGAAACATAATTATAAAGTCAAAGCCTTTATAAGAAGAAAACAAAACACGAGACAGTATTGAGCAGTCAGGAAGAAGACACGGGGTATGGTTATTATAATAATTCAGTTCTCTGTTCACAGCAAATAAAAACACGTTTTTAATGGAAGCGTGTTTGCATCAATGTCTAGACTCTACTGTAATAATATGTTAATGTTTACGCTAAATTGTGAATTATTGATGCAGGTATGAATAAGAACAAATAGGTTAATACGATTATCAGGCTCTGTGTTGTATTGTGGTATTGATCTGATTCAGAACGGTATGCACTAAATAGTCAAATTAACTTTGGCTGACATTTCGAGTGTACCCTTAATGATAATTGGGCGTTTAATCGAGAGTAATTAATATGTAGAAAGATGAAGGTATAAAGACCTTAATAGTGGAATGTATGTGAATAAAAATAACGATTGTACGGGATGTGATCCTCTTTTTTCACGCCCCCTCCCCGCTCCTCTCCTTCCCCCTCCCACCCCCCCCCCCCCCTCTTCCCCTCTCTCTCTCTCTCTCTCCCTCTCCTTCTCCCTCCTCCTCCCCTCTCCCTTCCCCCTCTCTTCCTCCTGCCTCTCACCCCTCTCTCTCTCTCCCTCTACCTCTCCCTCTCTCTCTCTCTCTCTCTCCCTCTCCTTCTCCCTCCTCCTCCCCTCTCCCTTCCCCCTCTCTTCCTCCTGCCTCTCACCCCTCTCTCTCTCTCCCTCTACCTCTCCCTCTCTCTCTCTCTCTCTCTCCCTCTACCTCTCCCTCCATCTCTTTCTCCCTCCTCCTCCTCCCCTCTCCCTCTCCCCCTATCTTCCTCCTACCTCTCACCACTCTCTCTCTTTTCCTCTCCCTCTACCTCCCTCCCTTCCTCCCTCCCTCCCTCTCTCCCTCTCTCCCCTGTCCCACCTCTGTTCCTTTTCTCTATATATATCTCCCTCCTCCTTTGTCACTATTTGTGGGAAGGGGGGCACATGCCATTGTCTCTCATGTTTTAGAAGACCAACAAGCAAGTTACGCCTCCAGCTCCCCCCCCCCCGGATTTCCAACCATGTCGAGATGTAATTGGTATCCCCCTGGTTTTGCGCTGACTTAGCTAACACGGCATTGGTGGTTATAATTACGCTTTTACTCAGTAATCGCTGCTAGCGGTATGTTTAATTAAATATTTTGCCAAGGCCTATAAATTGTTATTTCGAATAATTTATTTGATTTGAGCAACACTACTTAGTGATGAATTTAATTATCATAATAAATTCAATACACAATCTGGCATTATTATCTCTTGATGATGCCAATTTGTTTTGCATTTGTGTATTTCGCACAGGGAAAGATTTATTTTAGGGGGAAGCTTTAAGAGGGATGGGTGCTTAGAGGGAGGGGGAAGCTTAGAGGGAGGGGTGCTTAGGGGGAGGGTGGATGCCTAGGGGGAGGGTGGATGCTTAGAGGGAGGGGGAAGCTTAGAGGAAGGGGAGCTTAGGGGGAGAGTGGATGCTTAGAGGGAGAGGGAAGCTTAGAGGAAGGGGAGCTTAGGGGGAGAGTGGATGCTTAGAGGGAGGGGGAAGCTTAGAGGGAGGGGTGCCTAGGGGAGGGTGGATGCTTAGGGGGAGGGTGGATGCTTAGAGGGAGGGATGGACGCTTAGAATGAGGAGGAGCTTAGAGGGAGGGGTGGTTGTGAGGATTTGACATTTCTAATGTCACGGTCTCTGCGTGCGATCTATCTTGACGCGTCTGTTGTACTTTCCTTATGAATGCATGAATGAATGTTAGCACGTACAAGGCCATTGGTATAGACAGTCATGCAAGGCATAACGATAAAATCAGTCAATTCTATACTTGTCGTGACATTTAAACATTCAACGCTAAATCAGAAGCCAAATTCATTTTATTTGGCCTACGGTGGGGATAAAATGGATGTGTAGCAATTAAGAGATTTGATATGAATTTGCTGTTGGGGCTTTCCAGTCAAAATCGATTGGATAATCAAATGATTATTGTAGTTCGAAAGGATAACTAGTATTTAAATTTTGAAGCCAGTGAGAAGACAAGTTGCCCCCATCACCGGCCAATCTCGCCAGTGACCTTTCACATCAAATTACGTCCTAAAAATATACCATAATTTTAATTTGCTTCTTTTTTAAATACTTTTGCCTCAGACATGCTAAGACCACGTTTAGACAATACTGTATTTGCCACCGGCCACTCGTAATGAAGTTTTCTATTTTTAAAACAAAATTCTTTTTACTTATTGCCTACACGATAGATAGATTTAAGTAGACGGGAAAATTATAGATGGAAATCTGCAGATAATCAAAATGTAAATACGCTGATACTAATAAATCAGGTACTTAAAATTCAACCCATCTATAACATGTAATCTATCTTTTACGGTCCTTTATAAAGATAAAAAAGAATAGAATGTCGAAAAGGTTAGTAAGTAGCATGAATACAGTTTTATGGTGATGATGGAAGAATATGAAGTTATGAACAGACTATAGGTCACATTGGTTACTCAACGTTAAAGAAGTAAGCGCATTATCATTTATTGAAAATTCAAACCATCTTGATTTATTTGATAGAAATAGATATCCCTTTTCAATTCAATACAGATTGTTTGCTGGTTTGTTTTACAAACCACTGCTGAGAAAGCATGTGTATGCGTAAAGGTATAAGCAACCATATGACCGACGAGGGGACCGGCGAGGGGATTATGATAAGGATTAATGTCTTAACTCTTAAGAATGGACTTTGTTTCGAACTCGGTACCTCCAGGTTACGAGAACACTGTTCTACCTACCACTGAGCCATCGCGCCTCCTCATAATCTCGATTAAATTTCTAATTGTATCAGGTTTTGCATTTTTCCCAAAAAATCTTTCCAGGAAGTTGAGCCGATTGGAGGCGGGGGCAAGTATTTTGCTATTGATTAAGGCCAGAGCAAAATGTAACAAATTCCTTGAATAAGATTTGACATTTGAATGACCTTACCAAGATAAGTTCATGATTACATTTAAAACAATATTTACTTTTTTTATCAGTCACCTTGACCACCTGTATATGTCAGTATTAGTTTAGTTCATAGGTCATTCCTGTATTTGCTCGATCGGATTATTTTACGGTAATTCTGTTTCCGTATGAAAAGGCATAAAAGTGTTCATACGATGTTTCAATGATTATTTGATATCTCATTTATTGTGCTTGTCTCATTTAACCTCCTTTTTTGTCCTCATATTTGTATATACTCGAAAACAGAAATTTGTCAGGGTGCAAAATGAACCTTGCAATGAGTGTTCGACTCTTAAGCCTTGTTCAGATATGCCGCGATAAACCGCGGGTTTGGGGCGGTTGACCTCGTAATATCTGAACGAGACTTTATCCTGCATCCCTGAATGTGCACAACATTTGCACCTCTTGAAGGTTGATGTTGCTAGTTAATAGGATGCAAAGTTGTACTATTTGAGGTGTTCAAATCTGTCCCCTATTTTAGGCCGTCTACTATTGTACCGTTTTGGTGCCATTTGTTGTATTTCTTTCTTTTGTGGAATCCTATGGCTGAAACTCTACGGTCATTTTATGTATGCAATTCCTTAACGGTGATTTGCAGACTGAAACAATCAACGCTAATATGTTCAGACGTTTGTATGGATCTACTCAATTCTGTTCTAATGTTCCCGCCTACCATGCCTACAATTTGTCATGTTTATACCGAATTTGAGATTGTTTATTAAGGAGATGGTTGGAAAACGGAGCACGCGTCAGGTTTAGAGATGTCTTGTACATCACCCTAAACTATTAGATCCCGTTTTCAGTTTGGAATAATTTGTGAATGGCGGGCTTGAGGATAAGAGTGTTAATTTCAGGTATGCCTCTTATTGTAGCGGACAGGGGCATAGTGTGGTTAAAGAGACCGAGAGGGCACTAGTAGCATAGGGAGGGGGCGATAACGGTAACAAGTTGTAATAATGAAATGCGAATTAAAACAAGGCCGTCAACTTGATGAAGGGTTTGAAAGGGGGTCTTACCAGTAGTAGGTCCATCCATGGTCTTACCATCTTCTTTTTCATGTTCCATCCTACCCCCTCTTCCCCTCTCTCTCTCTCTCTCTCTCTCTCCCTCCCTCCCCCTCTTTCTCTCTCATTTTCTCTCCCTCTATCTCCTCTCCCTCTCTCTATCTCTCTCTATCTCTCTCTCTCTCTCTCTCTCTCTATCTCCTCTCCCTCTCTCTCTCTCTCTCTCTCTCACCCTCTATCTCTGTCTATGTCTATGTCTCTCTTCTCCTCCACCTTCCCCTCTTTATCCCTCTCCCTCCTCTCTCTTTCTCTCTCTCTCTCTATCGCGCGCTCTCTCTCTCTCTCTCTCTCCCTCCCTCTCTCTTTCTCTTTCTCTTTGTCTTTAATTAGGGGACGCCCCCCTCGAGACCCTGTCTTTACGCCACTGGTGGTAGAGGGTCATCGATTAGCATCTCGTTTTATTGTGTTCTCTATCACTAAACAGTAGGTTTTAACATTTTAAAATGTTACTTGATGACGTAACTCGATCCACCACCCCTCGGCAGGAATTTAAAAAAAAATGATTATATAGAGCAAACTGACCATTTTATGACTTCATCTTATCAGTAGCATCTTTATGTTACTTGATAAACGTTGAGTTAATCAGCAATCACATGTGTTTTATGTTCCTTTGTGTCAATTTGCTTCTTTCTTCGGACAATGTAATCATTGCAAACAAAAACGATGGGTAGCTGCTGCGTAGCCCCCATCGCAAACACGCCCATATCCCATTTGGTTTGTACTCGTAATTTGGAGATGCATATGTACTACATGTAATTTTCAAAGAGATTCTTCCAAAGTGTAAAAATGAATTGACAGAATATCTCGCTTTCCCTATATATTAACTTCTCTGATAATATTAGGGACTTTTAGATTTGCACGACGAGAACGTGGACTGCAACGTGTGACATCCTTTTAAGGCACTGCCAGTGCCTTAAAAGGATGTCACACGTCCACGTCCACAGCAAATCTAAAACTCCCTAGTAGTATTATACAGGGAATTGCATAAACAAACATCACATGAAACTGCCCGTATATTTCATTTTGTTCAGAAATAATTCAGAGTTTTTTGTTCGTGGTCACCTTGCTGACCAGTAGAACTTTGGGCCTAAATACTTACATATTCAATTGTATATGGATGTTACTTTCCTGGGGACCTAGCGACAGTGTATTTCATTAACCTATTATTAATGCAAGAACTACACTTCTTGCAATCGGATTATCATGAACAACCTTTGATTCAAAAGTATGTATGCATACATTTTGAATATGTTAGTGAACCGTTCTTTTTTCGTTAGGTCATTTGGAATGCAAGATCTTAAATTCTTAATATCATTTATCAATCTGTTTATGAATGATTCTATACGTATAATGTGCACTTTGATCAGTAAACTTCGGCATACATGTAGAGCTATAGCATTCCATCATATGAATGTTTGCATAGCAAAACCATCTTCATTATCAAGAGACCAATGTTCAATTATTAACCTTCTCATGTTGGTAGTTCATTGCCCGCAATTTGGCTGTTATAGTTCACAATCAGATCAAGGTCATGAAATAGGTCATGATATTTATAACATGACCGTATTGCCTGTGCACACGAGGCGTTGTGACCTGACGCATGGCTGCGTCGGCAACTGTTGCGTTGTTTAATGCGCTGTTTGAGAGTGATACAGAGGCGGCGGAGCGACTTCCAAAGTGGGGGGGGGCACCAACAAAAAGGGGCACTTTGTGGAGAAAAAAAGGGCACCTTCAAAGGGAAATCTCAAAGCGAGAATATACCATTTTTAGACATTGGTATATACCCTATAATTTAATTACATTATCAGGGATAATTTCAATATTTGTTTCCCTTTTTACATCGTATAAAATATTGCTTTAGCATCATACCTTGCAGTTGGGTGTGATGGTCGAAAAAATCATTTGCGAGCGAGCAAAGCAAGCGAGGAAAAATATAAGATTTGTGAGGTCGCAGTGCGGAAACTACATCTTATAAAGAGGAAAAAACCAATCCTCATCGGGTTATAAATAAGCACATTCTCATAACAGTAAAACTGAAAAGACCTTTGATAAGTAACATAATTATAACATCTATAAATGTGAGCGAGCGTAGCGAGTGAGCTTTGGGAGATATTGCTCTTAGTCGCTTGAAATTAAGGGCACGTTTAATGATGAGAGGAAAAGGGGACACTTATCGAAGGGATAAGACACTTATTAGAAAATAAAAGGAGCACGTGTCAAAGTACAAAGGGTTGTTATCAGAGGTGAAAATGGGGCACGCACTAGGGATGAAAAGGCACTTATGAGAATGGAAATTGGGCATTTGTCGACGGAAAAGAGGCAACCATCAGATTTTGATAGGGGCATTTCTGAAAAAAGGGATAGGTTCCTCATAAGAAAGGAAAAGGGGCACGTATCATTGTTAAAAAGGTTAACTTTATCAGAGGTGAAAAGGGGCACACACCATATATGAAAGAGGCACTTATGGGAATGAAAAAGGGGCTCTAATAATAAAGGGAAATGTGCATTTGTTGAAAGAAAAGGAGCACCGATTAGATTTTGATAGAGGCATTTATTGGAGGTGAAAGGGGGCCTTTATGAAAAGCGGATATTATGAAGGAAAAAGAGCATTATTAGGAAGGAAGAGGGGCACGTGTAAAAATAAAAGGAAGTGTTATTAGAGATGAAAAGAGCACTTATCAGGAGGAAAAGGGGGCACTTGTCAAAATAAAACGAGTATCTCTCAGAATTGAATAGGGTCATTTACCAGACATGAAAAGGGGCACTAGTAGGAGAATGAAAAAGTACTATTTTCATAGGTGAAATGGGGCACTTATGAAAAGGCGAAGGGCTCTTTGTTAAATAGGGGCACTTATCATAAGGAAAAGGGGCACTTATTATAAAGGAAAGGGGCCACATGTGATAATATAAGGTGTGTTTATCCGAGTTAAAAAGAGGTAGTTATTAGAAGTGAAAGGGGCACTTCTTACAAAGGAAAAAGGGCAATTGTCAAAGTAAAAGGGGCACCTCTAAGATTTGAATAGGGCAATTCTCAAAGGTGAAGGAGGCGCTTAACAAAAGTGAAAAGGGGCGCTTCTCGTACCCGAAAAGGGGCACCTACTAGAGATTAAAAAGGGCAATTATGAGAATGGGAAATGGCCACTTATTGCAAAGGAAACTGGGAACTTGTCAGGGAAAAGAGGTACGTGTCAAAATAAAAGGGGCACATATCAGAGGTGGAAAGGGGAGGGGGCACTTTTAAAAATTAATAGGGGCATATATCAAAGTAATAGGGGCACTTTTATTAAAAAGGGGCGCTTCTTACAAAGTTAAAGGGGCACTTTTCCTTTGAAAAAAGGGGCACTTTTTGGGTACTTAAAAAAGTGGGGGGGCACTGTGCCCCCCCCCCCCCTGCCCCCCGGCTCCGCCGCCTCTGGAGTGATACCATATACAAAGTGAATGCAACATGAATCATTGCGTTGAATTACTGTCCCATGAGCATGAATTGCTTCCAAACGCAATGGTTTCATTAGCTTAGTTAAGAACGCAATAAAACTGATGTATTGTATGTAATGGGTAAAATAATGTTTGCCCGAGGCGTGGCTGGAAATTTGTAGCACCAACTTTCGCATGCATTTCGCGGTCTGACTTATACGATCACACGTAGCAGGTGAAATACAATTTGAATTTATTCACGTCTAGGGCCCGAAGGTGTAACCGTCTAATTGTGCAAACATGAATCCTGTTAATGGCCCAATAAAATATTCGACTGTACCGCTTCTCCGGCTTGACTGCACAACAATTGAAACATCTTCATATTATACTGAGCTTATTTAATCAAAGAATTAGGAATTTGTAATACAGCAATTTCCTGTTTTGTGTTTACATCTTGAATCAATTGAATCATCAATTGAGTCATTTTAATTGAATCAATTATTGTTCAATAAGTCCTGCATATAATGTCTAGTTGTATTGCATTGAATGGTTAAACCTGCATAGTAAAGGCCACCTACGGGAAACAAAACAAAAGTGGCCACTGTTGACAGGTGACCCTTTCAGGCAGGTCTTCAACACTCATTTCCATCCATAGGGAAGCAATATGAGTGACCACTATAGACAGGTGGTCTTTATAGAGAGATTGCCCTCTGAAACAGGTTTGACTGTGACTATATGTAAAAGCTATAGTTAGAGACATACAACGACTGACCAAAGGTACTAATAAGATAAGATACTATGTATTCGTCTTTCTCTTAAATGTCACATAGAGCATAACATTAGATAATTTCATTTATTTATTTAAACACGGTAACTCTCTCAGCCTAAACGGTTGTTTTATAGAAAGACCGTGCATGTTGACCGAATAAAAAAATATCAAAATTATATCACAAACAAAATCCAGTAACAATTTAAAAAAAAAATATATATATGCAAAATATTCGAATCAAATCAACAACAAACAAAAAAACAAACATGAATTATTATAATGTACAAAATGCAAATTAACAATAAATAATGAATAAAAAGTAGATCATTTATGATTACACATTTACAATGCAACAAAAATTATGGCAATGAAAAATCATAAAAACAAAGTGAACAAAAAGAAAGACGATGAGACCCCTGGTAAAAGCAAAGCTCGTAAGTTTTAGGGTCCCCTCTGGACCAAATAATTGATTGGTACATAGATAAGCAAAAAGATGAACATGATGGGGGTATATAATTGTGACTACCTAAGATTACATATAATGTATCAGTTGTATTGATACATGTCTCTAATCCTTATTTTATTTCCACAGATGATACCGCTCCTTTGAACATACCTACATACCTTGACGTCACAAGACATACCCCCTGTCCCTTCTCAGTGACGTCGTGTTCAACCCGATTCGATTATAACCTCATGTGGCATTGATGGCTGCTATCCAAGGCCTACATCAGGAGTAGATTGGTGTTTCAAACGTTCATTATCGATTTCAAGAAGTTTATCTCTCAAAGAGAAGCATAACTCTTACATTTGTCAGCAAACAGAAGACTTAACTTAAGACGTCTCCTAGTAAGACGATTTCAAAAGGAAACCGAAAATAAATAGTGAAGCTTGCATGCACAAGGTACATAAACACTAGCTACATGGACAAAAGGTGGGGGATACATAAAGGTGATTTGAAGACTTCTCCTATTTCTCCTACTTCTCGTGTAATGTTTCGGCGTTAACGAAGACAGTGAACATATCAAGCTTCACCACCCTGATCTCCAAGTCAGGCCGTGTTCAGTCCACCAAGGTCATAGAGGTATACTGCTTCTGGTGTTGGTGTCATCAGATCAGCGATGTCGTGTAACCCTTCAAGTATGCGACTGAACTCACTGGAGTCTATCTGGTATTGCAACCTTGCCGTGGTCATTACCATGTTCCTGGTCTTCGATGGGAACCGTCGCTACCAACACTATGCTTCACTCACATGGCCAGAGGGAGAACGACCCACTCCAGAGTTGAGGTAACAACCAATATTTTATATACAATGCTTAAAGCCCCACTGCACTAGTTATAGCTACTTGTGCCCTCTTTAAAGCAAACAATGCCCAATCGGTGCCTGTTGGTCCCCCTTGATCCCCTTTTTCCTATGTTAATTGAGAGCTGATCTGATGAGATAACCATCCGTCAGTGACCTTGCATGGAGGTCTAATCTCCTGGCCAAACTAGTGAAGACGGGCTTTAATACAGAAAACGACGGCAGTGGAATGCATGTAGCAAGGATTGCCATTTTAACGATCCCTTCTTATTTCTCAATCTTAAATTCAAGCCACCAGACTTGCCAGTTATCTGGGATTTCACCAATACTCTCGAACAATGATCTAGTGGTTTCCAGTACCATGCATAGTCGTTCATTTTTAATTACGAGTATGCACTGTCGTCATAGGCTTAATCAACGAAGTTAAACTGTATTTTAAATTACACTATGTGTGCAAAGGCGAGTTGTTTTAAGCAAAGATTTTGTTTTGGTCAACTCGACAATACGAGTGTAATATAAATTCACATTGATCTTGTTTCCCTCTCAAACTTTTCCATCCGTGTAGGCTGTACCTATGCCTGATCATCATGGCGGCTCTCCTCATCACAGCCTTCATACCAACCCAATACTTCAAGGTGGGAAACCACGCTAATGACCAGTCCAAACTCGGAGCTACCAAACGAAAGCGAAAGAAAAAGAAAACTGACGAGACTAAGACTCCAAAGGACGGCCAACAAAGCGATGGCGACAATGAAGAGGAGTCCATCGCTCACGTCATCCGCTTGGTGGTCCAGACCGTGAAGTCATGTAGGAAGCACCTAGGACCGATTGGAGCGACTATTCATATCACATCAGCGTTCTGTCTGCTTCTGCCTGTCATCTTTCTCCAAGCTAGGGCCATTCAATCCGGCATTCTACCTCCAGGTTTGAGCTCTTAACATTTAGACACTTTTCAGTACTTCGGTGCAGTGATGTGTATTGATAGAAGAACATGCTGTTTTTAAATTTAGTAGTTACGAGATATCTGTGAAGGTTCTAGGACACCTACCCCCTGGACATCCATCCCCGGATAACCACCCCCAGTCAACTACCCCCTGACATCTACCCCTTAGGACTCCACCGTTTAGGACGACTACCTCCTGGGACAACACCCCCCCCCCGGATAACTACCCCATAGGATAGTTGTCCGGGAGTAGTTGTCCAGGGGGGAGTTGTCCTAGGGGGTAGATGTCTGGGGGGTAGTTATTCAGGGGTAGTTGACTGGGGTGGTTTTCCGGGGGGTGGTGTCCGGATACGTTCTGTGAAATATGATTTTCGTGAGAAGTGTTATGACTGGTAATCAGATCTCGATATATTGTAAATAACACTTGACTTTCTCATGCATTAAAAGGTAACTTGTGAATTTTTAGGTTACGTTTTTCTTTAAATTCCTTGTTTTTTCAGAAATGATCTGGAAATCGGAAGTTGGGGAGATATTTCTTGTCGAGGATTCCACAAATATTACCTATCTCCGGATCCATGCATTGGTCGCTCCGTCTATCGAGTATCAATCGATCTTACCCGTCGAGACAACACCGTCAGCAGACAACCAGTCTAATCCTGTCTCATCACTTGATGAATCCTTCAGCGCAGTTGTAGTCACCATTAACTACCTCAATTACGTGATACCACTCTTCATCTACGCCATCCGCTACGCAGACGTATTCTGGGCGTGTCACAAAGGTTTCGCGCTCTTAATTTCAATCCAACTCATGATGAATGCAGTGCAATATGCATTAGGTTTTATTGGTATGTCATTGCTCTATAAACTACACTGGTTTGGTTGGGAAAAGTACAACATTGGCACCCAACCCGTGTTTACATCCGGTCCATCTTTAATCCCAGCATATTTAATCAACAATATCGCCGTGTTCGTAGCAGCGGCCATTTTGTATTTGTACGGGTACGGTCGTTTGAAGCATGTTCAGATGCGGAGGACTAGATCCGATGACGATGTGCCGATTGAGACATTATTCGTTCTCAAGTATAATGGATTTCTGCCGCAAATTGCAGCCATATGTGCTCTTGTCGTCTTCATCTCTTGCAAGACCCCGTTCATACTGGAATACATGACCGTTTATCGATTCTCTGGCGATGAGAGGATGCTAGGCTGTATTGTTTTTGATAGTTTATACATCGTCATGTGGTTCTTTCTGTGGATATTCCTTACGGTCAAAAGGCATTGGGCTTTCAGCCACATTCACCAAACTGATGATTATGGACAGTACGACAGGGGAATACCACTGCGTTTGACAGAGGGATTTGAACCATCTTCTCGTAATGACAAAACCATGATGGAAACACAGCTCACAGGTGTTGCCAACCAGACTGATCCGGAACAATGTCAATGCAAGAAGAAAAAATCAACCTTTCCAAACGGATTCCTGACAATGAAATACGCCCAAAATGGAGAAATGGTTGACAAGTATACGAAGGTCAATGACGTTCAAACACCAGACGACGAGCGCCCTCTACCGCTGGTTGATGTCCCAACAGTTGTCGATCCAAATGTACCCCCTGACACAGACGTTAATATATTTTCGAATCCGTTATCTACGGCGTAACAAGCGCTACTTTGTGTATCCATATATGTTAGATTGCTACAAAATGGCATTTATTTATTTCATTGTGATGTTCATGTACAAACAACATCATGCTTATAGACTCACTATCATTTACCAAGCATTCATTTTTGTAATATCCTCTATGTGACACATTTAAAGAGAGTGTATCATGACGAGACTATGCGTCTTTCCCGTGGACCTAATCGGGTATAAAACGACTACGCACGACGCGACCGCAGCATTCACGTGCGTGCAACATACGCGAAACCGAAGCGTGAGGAGAACTTCGGTCTGTTTCGCGAACGCTAGTGCGCGCTGACCCAGTTAATCAAGTCCATTCGTTTACGTGCAGTTGTCCAAAAGAAGACGTAAATGGCCAGTATTTGCCATGATACACTCCCTTTCAGATAAGGTAATCATGGAAGATATTAAAAGTCTGATATCATGAAAACTATTGTGTCCTCAACTATGTTATCATAAAATATATATATTTTTTGGAAGTAATTTCCGACTGGGTAATTGGGTTGTTGCTTCTCATTGAAATAGAAGTAAGACCTCATCACATCTAAATCACGTTTTACTTGATTTTCTTCCTAAGTTTGATCTCATTCGATGTAGCTGTAATTCATTCTAATGCACTTCATTATTCATATGAAACTAGCCATTTTAAACATGAGAGTTATTTATTTTATGAGTCGACGTCTTTAATAGGCACTATGATAACTTTGAAGATGTGACGCCTCAGGCTCAACAACTCAAAGCCAAATTATTTGCTATTATATTTGAAGAACGTCAGATGTTTTTGTTCTTACATTTTATGGGCATATGGATGTAGTGGCGTCCTCTGATGGTGCAACAAAACAGATTATCATTGTTTGATGTTTATATATATTTAGTGTAACATATATAAATATATATTTTGAGTGGTTATTTAGCAAAAGAGTTTGTATATTTGCCAATCTCATAGTATTTATCGCAATTATTTGTTTTGATTTACGAAGGATGAATGATGTTATGAAATACAGTTTAAGATTCCAAAAACTATAACAGATGAGATATTTACTTTGTGTGTCTATAGCAGTGAAATTGTCTGTAGTAAGCGATATGAGAAATGGTTTGGCAGAATTGGGGCACGGGGACACTTTCGTTCTCCACTCGAATGGTAAAAAAAGAAAATTTGAGAAAATGAGAAGGAGAAGGATAGAGCGAGAGAGAGATAGAGAGAGAGATAGAGAGAGAGGGGGGAGAAAGAGGGAGGGGCCTATTCAGAAATGGTGGTACATTGATTCATCCTGATGTAACCAAAACAAAAAACAAGAACCAATGAAACACAAAATAATACAAAACAATTTGTTTTCTTCATCAGACACAATTTTATTGGATCGCAAAGCGACAAAATATACACCGTAAATAGGTACTCTTCTACATCGACTAGCGATAAGAACCAAAATAGTACATACTATAATACATAATATAAAGATTACTCATTTCCATCTAGCTCAGCTAGATATTATAATGATATGCTTGAGCGCTATTTGGCAGCTCGGCTACGACCAGGGTAATATCTGTAAAGCGCCATGAGCGTCAGAACCGGACGGATACCGGCGCTATATACATATCCATATTATTATTATTATATACAAATGGAGGCAAAGTATAACATTGGCAAAGGATATCAAAATACATGGAACAACAGTTTCTAATCATTCTCTACATACACTCGGATCTGACAATCGAGGGGTATGAGCTCTAGGTACAGAGAAAAACAGGGTCAATAAATGTGAGCTAGAGATAATCATTTGTGATTTTTATTAAGAGACATCACTTCTCTGAAGCCTTAACAGCAATATTAAAGAGATACACGAGGACAAACAATAAATATATAAGAGTACTAAGACAACTATATTATGGTAAGTGACTTGTATCACTAACGTATCTTACAAACTATTTGCATATCAAATTCAAATGGATAAACAAATAGTATATCATACATAATTAGTAAAAGAATATAGAAACACATTAACCAAAAATAAAAGTGAAGCACATTATAAACACATGAAACAACTGGAAGGAAATATTCTCAAAATACCTGTAGTTACACAAATAATACTAACTTTAATAACATTCTTAACCTACCCTAGCACATGTAAACATTTATTAAGACAGAGAAAAACGACCGGCGCCGGAGATTTGTATTAAGTATGAGACGATTTTATATTCATTTAAATTTACGTCACGTTACTATTTACTTTTGTTATTGTTATTTAATAATAACAAATGAATGAACAAAATATCTATTTGTTAGCACATGTTTAATTAGATATAGATCCAACAAATGTTTTCTTAGAACATTAAATAATACAATAACATCAAGTGCTAATGTTGTTAGGGTTCTTGTTTGTTCATTTCATGTTCTTTGACATCAAAATTATTTTTATTATTAAAAAAACAATATATTTATAGTTAAAGCTACATTTGATTTAGCAAACTCAGGGGTCATTGAGCATACCCCCTCCCGACCCCGATGACCTCTGCAAAATCAAACATGTCATACATCAGGGGAAGAACTGCCCCCCCCCCGCAAGAAATCCTTTCCTGGATCTACTACTGAAATACGAGACACTCAAGATGTTGAAAAGCACTGAAGCACATTTGCCGGACAAAATTGTAGAAAGAGCACAAATAAAGGATATAATTGCCAATAAATACATCAATTTACAAAGATTAAATATAAAAACATATGAATAATAATGCCACCATGCCACTATAATGCCACAACCAGTTAGCATGTTTGTCGACCACGAATTATAATTTACATGTCATTTTTTATAGGACGGTATTTTTTCGCACAATTGTACATAATGCCATTCTAAAAACTGTATAAAAAGGTAGAATCTGTGAATAAAGACACACGACGATTAAACAATAACTATGTAGAGATTTTCAACCAATCAAACATCAAATACCGCGGCCTACGGCTGTGGGTTATACAGACAAGTACCAAAATACCGCAGACAAACAAAGATAACTTCCGACAAGCCTTCTTTATATCTTTTGTTTTCAAGAGTCAAACTAATAAACCGTAAATTTGTCAGCATATTATAAGGTTTGCTCACTTTATCCATTTATTTTGTCAGATGTTATATGTTTCATAGATCATATTATAAGCAAACTTCATGTAGTAGATGAACACAGCATGCAGTTGTTGGATATATTCGATATACGCGATCCATCCATATAAACAAACTACATGCTCAATGAGTGATGTAGTGATAACTGACAGAAATCGTTTATTCCATTCCTTTTCAAAGGAATTTTATGAGAAAGTCTGCCAACTTGAAACAAGATTTAACGACTTGCAAGTATGGAATGACTTATGAATGGCAAACTCATTTTAGCGTCGATTGTAACATAGATGATCTCGACGTCGCCTCATCAACATCAACATCGTCACCGTAGTCCATTGGCCTCCACCATGATCATCATCACCACCATCATCTTCATCATCATATGCACCGTCATCAACATCGAAGTCGATGATTGTTATGTTGAGAATGTTCAGCCTACACGGTAAAATGAAGAGCGTTTGAGTTTGTTCAAAGCCTTGTTGAGATCGTGGATGAAGTCCTTGGGTTGAACTACGAGGGGGAGAGCGAGGTTCCTAGTCGCCAGATATTGCATCATCTGTAATCGGAGAAATAAGTGAAAGGAAAAAAGGAATATGATTATTAGATAACCGTAGACAATCACCATGATACTATTGTAATAATAGTTATGCCATTGCACAACATAATGTCCGTTGAACACGAAGCTATAATGACGAAGGACTACGTCACTACGCCTCCAGAGAGTGACATCATACAGACAAAATAAAAAATGAAAAGTACAAACATTGTGTACAGTTACCAATGCATGCTTTGTGGTCAGCGTGGGAGATAACGCAGTCGGAATAACGTTTCATTTGCAATTGGCAATATTGACGTGCTAACCCAGCTTTTATTTACAGGGTCAAATCTTTATACGTTGAGCAGTTGCAGGCTGCTGTAGTTTGACCTTTTAATTGAAAAGATGTTGAAAAGCATGATAAACTATTTTTTGTTTTAAATGATATTTTATTTTCTTCCTCATAATTTCACATAACAAGAAATTCACATAACAAGAAATTATCAAAATAAGCAATATAAAACAAGATCATTGATATAAGACACTTCATGAGTTACATCAATCAATGAACATAGAGAAAGAGAAAGAAAAAGAAGGAAAAAAATTCTTGCATGTAACAGTGTATGATCAAAATAACATTAGAGTAAGGTTTAAAGTTACATATTACCATCCTATCACACACTCTCTCACACCAACAAATTCATGACACAACTATTGCTTGCATTTGTTTCTTACTACCGCCATCTCGCGACGAAATAAAGAAAGTTATTCATTCCTAAACAACGAGATTTAACAGTGGACACGCACGGTTTAATCACCTAAAGCACCCATTGTGTTCCTCTTTGTGAGTTTAGAAATTGAGTTGACAATAGAAAAGGGGAAGTTGTGAGCAGAAATTACGAAATCCCGCACCCCCATACATGACTCAATAACCTTGTTATTCAAACAACAAACATCAAACGCGCACTGGATCGGAGGCAAACAAATCTTCATTCCAATTTCCCCTGATTTTTCCCAAGTTTGCATTGATAGCTCTATTATGACTGTTTCAACAATAGTCGGGGGTCGGTATTTGACAATTACTGCCTCTTCAGTTCTGTACATTCACTCATCCGTCATTTATTTACTTGACTTCCCTTTTTGCACTCTCTCGAGGCAGGGATCTGGTTTTGGGGGGTCATATTACTTACATGAAAGGGAAATCCAAACTTTTTGATAAGTTCATTTGTATGAAAGAAGAAAAATAACAGAAAAAGAATAGCAAAAGTTTGAAATGAATCAGACTACGGTCTTGTGGGAGAGAAGGTGTCAGAAAGCATGTTCACTTACCTCATCTTTGGGGCAGTTGAGTCTAATTGGTTTATTCGCAGCCTCAGTGATGATCCACTCACATGATTTCTTCGAGAAAGCACTGGACTCGGATTTCTCTGTTAGACCAGATTCAGTGGCTGGTCCAGACCGCACATGGGTGATCTAGTCAATAAAACAATAAATTAAAATAAGAATGACATAGTTCGAATGTATTACAGTCATTTTTTTCATCTTTCATTGCATTCTCAATATCGACATGGGTCGTTTTATATATTTACTTAGTCGTCATTGCTACCCTATCATGAAGATTTATAGATGTTATCGACACCATAAACATTAGGTCCGCAAGATAGTAATCTCGTATTCCTGTTCTCTCATTACCAGTACATACAAACAGTGAGGTATGTGAGTTAAAAAACCCGATATAATTATATATTATCATGTTCTTTTCACGTTGCTTTCCCCTCTCCTATTTTCTCTCCCTATCTGCTCTTTTCTATTTTACAGTGTTTTTGATATACTTTTCGCTCGCCATGTGCCTCCGTGCGTTATCTGGCTAAGCCCCTAGGAGTCGTTCTGTAAAAGTATAAATGTGTCGATATTTTTGAAGATCCTCTTACCTCATTTGCTTTGCATTCAAAACCCCATAGAGTGTCTTCGTGTATTCTCGTACAGTTGATGATCTTGGCAAATGGAAGACGATTCACGTGTAAAACAATCTGTGGGACAAACAAAATATTAAAAAAACAGAGTAAGTAAAAAGTAAACTGTTTTATTAAGAAGGCTAGTCCGATTATTCTAATTGGCTCTCCAGACAAAATGAAACACGTTTAGATTAAGCAAGTGATACAAATCTAACAATGTATTACATAAATATTCAAACACTTAAATAGTCACTTATTTGATTAACAAAACAATAAACAATCATCCAATCAATCAATCATTCAATTGATTAACAAATGTATCGTTCAATGATGAATCAATCAATTACATCCACTCAGAAACATGATAATCAATCACGTGTTACTCATAGACTAATCAGTGACTTACCTTAGATCTAGATGATGTCTTGATGAATGTATTCGCCCACTCAGCTTGTGAGACGACTTGGTCATTGACTTGAACAAGATTATCACCAACATGAAGTTTACCAATCAGAGACCTCTTCCATCCTGCAATACTGTAATGAAATATTTAGTTTGATAAAATAAAAATTATAGCTTGACATTTATATTAGAACTGCATTGTTAACCTATTGTATTAACGTAAAAGCAACAATACAGTAGGGAAGGCCAAAGTAGTGCACAGACAAGGATTATTGCTAGGGGTGGTACATGTATATAAGGGCTATATCTATAATAAGTGTATGGAACCGTTTAGTAGCACAATTGTACAGTGATATGGAATTATATCAATTTCGTAAAATAGAATTAATCAATAAAAAGGCATGGTGGTAAAGTATAGCATATATTAGTAGTAGTATAATTAGTATTATACTAATTATACTACTACTTATATTATAGTAGTATTAGAGGTAACCTCTAATACTACTATAATATAAGTAGTAGGAGTAGTAGTAGCAGTAGTAGTAATAGTAGTATTATTATTATTAGTAGTAGTATAACTAGTAGTCGTAGTCGTAATTTATGTACTCACATGACTTTTCCTCGAATGTCAACCAGAGCAATCGAATCGACCAAATCCTCCTTATCGATATGAACTTCAATTGCATCTCCAGCCTGCTCAGCCATCAACACTCTAAAAGAGAAATGGAGAGAGAGAGAGAGAGAGAGATAGAGAGAGAGAGAGAGAGAAGAGAGAGAGATAGAAGGAGAAAGAAAAAATGTGAAAGGGAGAAAAGGGAATGTATATTAATTAAACGGAAATAAGACAAAGGTGTAAACTTTAATCGCATCTGATAAAGCATAATCTTTATCTATCCTGACAAACTGTAATAAGTTTTTTAATTCATCGTAGATTGTGCTTTCTAGTTTGTTATTTACATTGTGTTTTCTTTCATAATTTACTTCTTTTCCTCTCTCATTTTCTTAATTAATATTTTTCTTTAACTCCTTTTGATTCCTTAGATTGTACTTTTTTAAATCCATATTTTTTTCAATTGAAAAAGAGTTTGACAATAAAGTAAACTTAATAAAAACCATTTGACTTCATTAGCGAAATCACCGTCGTTCATTACTAACTTACTCGATATCTGAATATGGCTCTATAACTTCAGGAACGGGTAGTTGACTGAAGCGTGGAGAGTACTTGAGACTATCTTCAAGGCTGATGGGCACGCTTTCCGCCCTCCTACGCCCCCCTGGAAGCACCTGTTGGTGGTAGTTCGTCTCGTTGGTAGGACCTACTAGAGAGCTCTTCCTGCGTGGTAGGCTCCCTGGTCGAGCAGGTATGGGAGGACTTGCCCCCCTCATCAGTAATGGGCTAGCGGGCTTGAACGGAAGCCTTTGATTCATGTATGTATGTGTACTACCATCGTCGTTTAAAATCTTTTGTAGTTCAGTTGAGTTCTCCACGCCCAGTCTCTTTGCAAGCGTCTCGCTGACATCATGTACAAGATCCTTTTCATCCTCTTCTGGTATGGAACTGTCAGCGTTATCGAATGATGATGAAGTGTGCATTGTTTTCCTTAGATGTTTAGCTGGAATCACAAGGTGCTCGCTGTTGACGGTGGTCGCACCGACCCGACGCGGTGATGATGGTGACGATTGAGGAAGGGCATCGTACACGGAATTGGACCTGTCATCCTCATTTCGATGTAATACAGAATCGTAAAACCCACTCTCCGTTGACTCGCGTGAGGAGGGTGAAGTTCTCTCTTCATAAATACCTGCATCATCACAACAAATAAAATAATTGAATTATTTGCCAAAATTATTTTTATAACTATCACGATGACAGAAACAATATTTAACTTGCAACCAAATATGGTTAACCTTTATATTCTGTTTTCCATTTGTTTTCAAATCAAATTTTTCATTGTATCAGTTTACGAATACACAATTAACAAGTATTTTGAGACACAAAACTTCATAATCTTCGAAAAGGAACAGATGAATTTCAGATTCATGGCACATAATATATAGAGACTGAATGACGATAGCTTTATTACAAACTTCATTTGTTTATCCAGCCAGAATAAAACAATTTTAATTTGACTGAATAGCAATGGCTTATGGACAACAAAATGCTTCTAGTGAATGCATCACTGATCGAATAAATTCATGCAATCTTATCTTATATTATTAATAAATATTTTGTGTATATATTACCTTCGCTATTTCTGTAGAAAGTCGATCTCCTCACAAGGCTGCTCGTTTGTCTTCCTGAGTGTTCACGTAACGTAGGCGATGGCACAGGTGATGTGTTATGGTCATCATCCTCGAGATCAAAGGAGACAGTAGTCGGGAAGAAACGTTGAGGGGAGAGGTCGTTCAACTCCTCACTCGACATGCTCGATGATGACGAACGTTCCGATTCGCAGGTCGATCTGGTGAATGATGCCGAGATGCCGCTGTCTCGTTCCTGTTGAAACATAGAATCGTTTAAATAGGATAGATCGCAAACGGTAAGGAAATGACTCTTGAAAAAAAAAACGCTTTTATTCCTGTTTCGACCCTACTGTATCTATGTATGACTGCACTCCAGGATTTCCACCAAAAAAAAAATTACTTTGAATTACTGTGAAGTTTAATTTTGCACAGATAAAGAAAACGCCAGTCCTTGATGAATATTGTCAAAATCTGTTTATGTTACCTGCTAGAAATGCACAAAATATTAGCAAACATAAAAACTGCAGAGATGTTTGATTCCCGTTTGATTACATGTACGACATTGTGTTGCATTATACATTTCTCCTTATGAATTAATTCATTTCTATTGTGTGCGGCCAGATATTCGTTTTTAAAAGGAAGCTATGAGATGAAATATGTTTTAATGGAATGGCTGAAAAGCCATGATAAAGGACTGGATTCTGGTTGCATACGTCCCCTTTTATAACTATTTCAATCCCTTTTCCCTTTTAAGCTAATTAATATCTTTAAATTGAACTTGTTCCGTAAACATTCTTTGACGTTGGTGTCATTCTTGGGGGAGAACATATTGTATGATAGTATACAAAATAAACTATCCATTATGGGCCTTGTACGATAACTGGAAATGATTGCCCATTTAGAAAGCAATAACATTAAATGGTAAATTCCTTGAAATTCACTTCGTAAAAACTTGACGGTGAAATAAACTTGAAAGGGGGCACATAAGAACTAAACAAATGGAAAATAAATTTGAATCCGAGCACGACATCGTTTTCAGTATTTAATCAACATTCCCATCTGTTTGAAGCTCCATTTTAGGGGCATAGCCTAAATAATGGAACATATAGGTTTGAACTGCGACTACCTTGCTGATTATGCAAAACCGTAGCAATTTGAGGAATTACAAAATCTGTCCGTCTTTTTTTCTCTCTCTCTCTCTCTTCTAGTACATCACTTTCTACCCCTCTTTACAACTTCAATTCATTCCTCTCTACATGTCTCCCGCCCACCAGTAGTAGTATTTTATCATTAAATATTTTGAGTTTGAGCTTACGAGATTGTCCGATGAATCATGTGCTTGATGTGTTGGAGAAAGGCGTGTCTTGTCTGGACGGACTCGTCTCTTTATTGACCTGGTATCACTCGAGAACTTCATGAAGACACTGTGCCATGTATCCAGCTCAGCACTGAAGAATCAAAACAATAATATATAACATGAGAGCTTAAATATCACCACAATATGCTACATCACTCTAAATACGCAAGCAAATACATATTATTTCATTAAGTATTTTATCAAAGTTTGAATTGTGGCCACGCAATGCTATATAAAACTTTATTTTCATCATTAGAAGGTTTTTTCCCATTTTAGCACAATATTACGCCACGGGTTCAAAATGATTCAAATTTTCCTTTTTCGTCCATATATATATCAGAATACTAGTTACGAATGAACGTTCCTCAAATGTTACATAACGCGTTCAGTTTGACCCTTTTCTCTGAATGGAACCCAGTCCTTAGTAATTTATGGTCGAACGCACAGTAACATAGGGTTTGGCCACTTTGGGTTTAATCCGATTTAAGATCCCAGGGCAGAATTGGTCAACAAAGCAGGGGTCCAAAAATTCATATTACATGGACCTCAAAATCATCCAAGGACAATGGAAAACGGCATAAAAACCAATAAACAACAACATCATAATTATGACGGTAAAATTATTGAATAAATTTACCTCTGAAGAGGAAAATAAAGAAGAGAGTGTTTTTAAATCGAGGGAGAAGGGGGCAAAGACAGAGTGTAAGATAGAGTGTAATAGAGAGAGAGAGAGAGAGAGAGAGAGAGAGAGAGAGAGAGGGGGGGACATAGAGATAAGACCAAGTAAAAGTTGATTATCAACTCACTTGTTATCTGGACGGAAGAATTTAGGATGCGATCCATTGACGATGATGAGAGCATTTTCCACCTTCTTCTTAGTCTTCATCTCAAACTTGTGAACCTTGAGTGATGTCATCAAACGAATCGTCTCGACTGGTGCGCTCGAAGTTTTTCTTTGACGACCCAATGTCGAAGTCTTTGTCGTTGACGATGACGATCTCTTGAAGGCTTTCTCATCTTTATAGCCACTGAGTGTGAGATTACCCTCTCCGAAATACTGGAGGGTCCAGTATCTACGATGCTTCTTCTGTTTAAGGAAAAAGTAGAGTTAAACTATATATAACATAGACGTATGAACGTGCATAACGCGGCAATGTGCATACGAACATTATGTTAGTATGATAGGTTCCTGAAAGTATACCTCAAACATAAATGATTTCCATTTGTAACAATTAGCTCAAGAAAGAGAGTGGAAGGAAAAGTAAAATGTGGATAAGGCAAAGAGGGAGAAAAGGAAGAAGGAGAAGAAAAGAAGGATGAAGAAGAAATAGTAGTAATAAAAAAAAAAAGAGAAAAAAAAAGAGAAAAAAAAGGCAGAATAAGAAGCATTGGAGATGGAGGAGAAAGAAAAAAAGAGAAAGAAAGCAGAGAAAGAAAAAAGAAAGAGATGAGATGAGAAGACGACAGAGAATTTAAAGAAAGAACAAGCATAACCGATAAGATAAAACACTTGCAGTGTGTTTGATATATTAAAACAGGTACCGGTAGGAAGTAATTAAGTTTTAAGTGTTCCATGTGTCAAAAATGGCATCATACCAAATGCCAAGATATAAGTATAAACGAGTATACTAGATTATACCAAAACCCAAATGAAAAATGGACTTGTTTAACATGTTCTTTACCCTCTTTTTGCGACTCGCTATTCACAAACTCCATTGCAAATGTTGCACGTACTCGACGTATAAGTGAATCTGAATTAAGTACCCCAACCAATGTCGATAACACAACACTTTATGAATGCTTTAATGATAAATTCGAGGCAAAAGGCCTGCATTTCGTCCATTTAAATGTTAGATCCATTTTGTATAAAATTTCTGAACTTCGATTACTTTTTTCTAAGAATAAAATTTCCATTATCGCAATTTCTGAAACGTGGTTAAACTCGTCTGTAAATGATGAAGAAGTCTGTATAGATGGATATTGCATTTTACGACGAGACAGAACATCTGGGCAAGGAGGTGGTGTTTGCCTCTTTATTAGAAACGATATTGCCTTCAATTTAAGAGCCGATCTCATGTTAGAAAACGTTGAATCATTGTGGGTCGATGTCCTTTTACCACGAACCAAACCAATTACATTTGGCGTCTACTACAGACCCCCTAAAGATCATACTTTTATTGAAAGACTCTCCGAAACTTTTGATAAATTAACAAAAGACGATGAGGTCATAGTTTTAGGAGACATAAATATTTGCCTTTTGCGAAAGTCTCCATTATCCAGAAAATACGAAAATATATTGAATTTAAATGGTTTGAACCAACTTATAATTCTGCCCACTCGTACATCACAGACGACTTCCTCATTAATAGATCACGTATTATGTAGTAAAGAAGAGCATATATGTCAAAGTGGCGTTATTGACCTTGGCATAAGTGATCATTCACTAACTTATTGCTCGAGGAAGCTTATTAGGCCCGTGTTTGGGCACCACAAAACTATATCCATTAGAAGAATGAAAAGTTATAATGTAGATGATTTCAATTTAAATTTATCTCTAGTCGATTGGTCTAAAATAACAGAATGTAACGAAGTAAATATGGCATGGGCAAATTTTAAAACTATTTTTTTATCAATAGTTAATATGAGTGCACCTCTTAAACAAGTAAGAATCAAGCAAAGAACAGAAAAATGGATGAACAATAAAATTATTGCGATAATTAAAGAGAGAAATGTAGCTTACAAAAATATGAAAAGGGATATTAGTAATTTGGATCTCGCAAGAAAATACAAAGCATTAAGGAATCTAGTACAAAGAAAGGTTAAAAGAGCTAAAGTCGAATATTTTCAAGATCAAATTGAAGAAAACAAACATGACTCCAGGAAGTTATGGAAAAATTTGAAGGGTTTAGGTCTAAAAGGCAAAGGGAAAAGTGCTCAAGAGACAGTTATTAATGTCCAGGGAGAATTATGTCATGATAAATCAAGAATAGCAAATGAGTTCAATAATTATTTTACAACTGTGGCTGACAAGTTAGCGTGTAAATTACCAGTAAACACGAACAAATTCCATGCCGACAGTGAAGGATTTCAAAAGTTTTATGACGAGAAAGACATCTCAAAAGATAGTTTTCACTTTTCTCCAGTTACAGAAAAGTTTGTTTTAGATGAGTTAAACAAGTTGAAAGTATCGAAAAGTACTGGACTAGATATGATACCAGCCAGATTTTTAAAAGATGGGGCGAGAAATTTGTATGAACCTTTGAATTATATAATCAATTTATCTCTTATGTCTTCTACCTTTCCTGACGACATGAAAATTGCAAAAGTAACACCGCTACATAAAAAGAAAGACAAAACTGACGTTGGTAATTATAGGCCTATCAGTGTTTTAAGCGTAGTTTCAAAAATTTTGGAAAAATCGGTTCATGCTCAAATAGAGAAATATTTTCAAGAAAAAAAGTTAATATATGAATTTCAGTCCGGCTTTCGTAACGGATATTCCACTGAAACATGTTTAATACATTTATCGGATTTTGTTAGGAATGAAGTTTCTCAAGGGCGCTTTGTTGGAATGGTTCTTCTGGACTTACAAAAAGCCTTTGATACTGTAAATCATAACATACTGTTAAAGAAATTGGAAGTGATGGGTTTGGATTCGGCATGTGTTAAATGGTTTAGATCATATTTAACTAATCGTCATCAAGTGGTAACTATGCAGAAGGTAATATCTGATTCCCTGCCTATTAAATGCGGGGTTCCACAAGGGAGCATTTTAGGCCCCATTCTCTTTATGTGTTATATTAATGATATGTGTACTTGTGTTAATGATTCTAAATTACTTTTATATGCTGACGATAGTGTGTTACTATATTCAGATACAAATCCTAAGTCAATTGAAGAAAAACTAAGTGCAGAATTGGCAAAATGCATTGAATGGATGACAGACAACAAGCTTAGTTTACTTGTTGGAAAAACAGAAAGTATTTTATTTTGTTCGAAGGGAAAGTTTAAATATACACGTGACTTCAAGGTTACCTATAATAATCAAGTGATTGAGAGAAAAGATTCAGTAAAATATTTAGGAATAAATTTAACTAGTGATCTGTCATGGACAGCTTTGGTAGATTCAATTGCCAAAAAGGCTAATTCTCGCTTAAATTTTTTGTATAGATACCAAACTTGTATGAACATGAAGTCGAGACGTATTTTGTGTTTTGCTTTGATACAATGTTTATTTGATTATGTTAATGCTGCTTGGTACAGCAGTCTGGGCAAGATGGATAAGAAAAAGTTAAGAATAATTCAGAATAAGATGGTAAGATTTATTAATTGCTTAGGCCCAAGAACACACGTCGGGAAAAATGAGCTTGAAGAAGCAGGTATACTCCATGTAGGTCAAAGGTCTAAACAACTCGTGTTACACCATGTCCATAAAATATACTACTCAGATGTAGATCATTATATTACTAATAATTTTACTCGTGTCTCAAATATCCATGGATACGATACAAGAAATAGTCATTTTAATTTTGTTTTACCTAAGCGAAAAGGACAAATTGGAAACTCTTTTTATTTTAATGGTATCCAATTTTGGAATTCTCTCCCAAAACATGTCAAAATAGTTAAGAATTTTTCACACTTTAAAAGTGTATTAAAACAATACCTAAAGCATGAATCCCTTCCAGAACAGTAATATCAGTTATCTTAAATCACAGTTCATTATGTGTAGCGCATGTTTTTAAGTTTAATCTTGCATAATATACCGTAGATCATTGTTTGCTATAAGTTCTAGAAATTTTTGTTGTTGTTTATGTTATATTATTTATTCGTAATATTCGTAGTAGTTATTAGTTGTGATATTTTATTCTCATGCCGTACTGTACACGTACTTTATAGGACCCCGTTGGAAATAAGCCTTTTCCGGCTTTCATGGGTTATCCTGTCAATGTATCTTCTCGTTCCATTTTGCTTTATGTATGCATTCAATGTACTATACTTGACGAATAAAATCAATCAATCAATCAATCATGAATGTCAAAAATGTCACATAAAAGAGGAAACTATCAATGACTTCCTGAAAAGAGGCAAACACAACAACTTAAATATGTCAAATTTTATCAAAAAGATCTTTTCCATCTTGAATAAGTTCCTTGACGAAATAACACAGTTTGAGATAAAATAGGAAGTACGAGTGAAACAGAAAACGGGAAGTTGGTATTAGAAAGAAAATCTAAAATAATGCAAGCTACGCTCCCCTTCTCTCACTTCCTCTGCATTACACAGAAGTTTGTGATTCCTATTCAATCAAATAAGTGTTTGCATTCCTATTTTCGTTGTTTTCAAATGCTTTATAAATACTTATCACAATCTCTAAATAAATATTATACTAAATAATAATAGTTATCTTTGTATTGTATACGATAAGATTATGTGGTTTGCTTTCAGTTTTCTGAAGGGTTTCCATACGTGATGTAAGGATTATTTTTTAACGATATGACGCTGGTGTGTTTATATTTGAGATTATCGACTCCGACCTACGTTTATCAATTATACAAATTTGAAAAATATGTTCTTTTCTTGAGAGAAGTAGGCCTATCAATCGAGAAAGAAAACTGAGTGATAATTATCGCTGTACAGCAGTGAGAACTAAATTATCAATGGGAAATTATTTTAAAATACCAGTCATGGTAATCAGTATGTAAGTATGAAATAAGAATATCGAATGGAATCAGAAACCTTTTAAATCTCGATAATGGCCCAGTTTGCATGTGTTCTATGAGACGAAATCATTCAATCATAATCTTATAATTATTGTCTCGGAAACAGGCATCGTTCACAATTCTCGAAAATGTTAGTACAATATTTTAATTTTATGATCTAATAATCATCTTTTCTAAAACAGACATTTCATAATCTTGCAATCAGAGCGGTGCTTCTTTTACAATTTGAATAATTATTAGATTGTGCTTTTGACATAATGTATCCGGTCGGAAGTATCAAGCAAAATTATACAACCGAAAGGCCTGCTAAATGCGTTGAAACTGATAGGTAATTACTCCTTATAATGAGGACATTAAAGACGATAATTAAAAAGAATCTCTTCATGTTAGTTTCTCTTCTCTTTCATTTAGACACATTTCTCTTGCTCACGTCTCATAAATCAAAGAATGACCTTCGTACTTTACATATAGTATTTCAAATGAGTTCGTTCATCATGAGTTCAATTCTGTTTAGTTAAGCTGAGATTTTAATGATACTATTTCAAATTAACCGGTAATAAACTGCACACAAGTGCTAAATAATCGTGATTTAAAGCGTGTTTAAACTTGTTGGTTCGGCTGAGTATATAATAATACCATTCAAAAAGCAGCAAGTTTTTTGATCATTATTCCTATACTATCGATTTCTTGCTTAAAACTTAAATCTTTTAAATACAATTTATTATGATTAGAGAATATTTCACCAATATGACTATAAGCACGTATAGTCCAAGTTACATGTACTTTCCCTCTTATTCGTCACAAACCACATCTAACATTTTTAGTATATATTTGACCATATTTAAGATTTGAGCAAATATGTAATGATTGGGGTATGCAAGACGTGTTTTTGAGTGGGGGACATTCCGGTGCAAACACCCCCGCTGGATCTCCCCGATGAGCTATCTCGTCTTCAGTGTTGTGAAACATAGTCTCGTATAATCTTACATGGCTCTCTTTCATTCAGATCAGTTTAATTTATCTGTTTGCCACAGACAGAACATAAATAAAGACTTATCATCATCTTGAATAGTATGCCCAGCTCTTAAGTGGGATTATGTTGACGACGTACAACCAGCATGACCAAAGCTAGGACAACTTCGATGCGAAGGTGTATAGCTATTATTAGTGGTGGGTATTTTTACCTGATAGCAACTTCCCATCAGATTTATATGTTACTTTAAAGAATTAATATTTAAAATCGGCCCAAACGAGTATGGGAAATAAAATTATGTGGAAGGTAACACTACTATCAAATACAAATTATGTCTGCAGCTATCTTTGCATTTTTTTTTCAGTTACGAGCAAATTCAAGTTACTTCACCGTACTTCACAAATCACATCTAAAATTTGTAGAATAAATATCTGAGTTGAGTATATAAGTGATTGTATGAAGTTAATAGCCATACGAAAGCATCCTCCATGTATCAACATAGTGAGTTTATGTCTATCACAGTCAAAATTATTTTTTATTGATATTAAGAATGAAAGACTATCACAACTACAGGTAGTTTTATCATTACTTTTAAAATAACTTAAAAGTAATTATAACTCCGCGTATACCAGTAATTCGTTTTTGTCCTGTGTTGGTACATGTATATGTCTTCTTTGCTGTGCAAATTCGATCCATGAGTTACGTGATTTAAATTGTAAAAGTATGCATGATATAAATTATGATCATAAGAAAATATATGTTTACCTGAAAATGAACAGTAAATCCTCCTTGTACATTGATTTCATCTCCTGGTGTGAGATAGCCGCTATGTTGAATACTACCAGGCTCCATGGTTGGTCTCTATACGGTCTCACCTCACTGGTCCGGTGGCGTCAATCCAGGCTGATGTTCAGTCAAGGTATCGAAGGTTTGGAGCTAGTCTGACCTGTGTGTGATGGAATAGAACGCTAGTGAGAATAATGACAATCACAAGGTTTAGTCCCTATCAACTCCTTGGTCTGATCGCCTGAGTGCTGGCGGGCTGATGTTGAGTCAAGGTATAAATTATATCGGGTGGTGGTCTAGAGCTAGTCTGATCTGCGTGTGATGAAACCGAACGCTAGTGAGCAGAATGACAATCACAGGGGGCAGTGCCGCCGAGAATGATGCAAAGAGGAAGCTGAACCATGAAAAATAGTCAGACAGTCATATTGATGTGGTTATATTGACCCGACCCTGAGGCTTAAGGTCCCTAGACCCTACGTTTACAATACAAATAGTATTTACAATATAATGCAAACAGGCAACTATTGTTCCGCATTCAGATGTCACACATAATGATGCCAAGGTGGACCGATTAGACTGTTTGTTTTTATGTGAAATATTTTCACGTTTATCATACCATTACAGATAAGCAGACAAATGATGGGGATAAATACATACGAGACACCATTAAGATAACTACATGTAGTAACTGAGTAGGTGAATACTGTTTTTAAAATGGAGAATTGGGATCTTTAACAAAAAGGAAACGAAATACGCTCGAATAGTTTTGAATGCAGGCTAATGTTATTAGGACTTTTTCACTCACTTAAATAGCAGTCAATTGAACAAATAATAAACTGTTATTAGTTTGTTATGGTGCACAAGCTACATGTATACTGAACGACGTTGCCCCACAATATAAACTAGTATATAAACGTAATGTCGGCTGTTATACTCGATATACCATTGCTTGCTAAGTATACCTACCTAAACCAAGAGCTGATTGTAAAAAAATATCCTTCTCATATACTGCAAGCAAACTGTTTAAATTCACTTTCAATGCATGTTTAAATATCATCCACATCAAACCGCCTAGACGGCAACACCAGTCTATAATGTGATATTGCACTAACTAAAGCCAACTGATTTTATATGATATTACAAAGTTTTATCTGATTTTTTCATACCTCTGATGTACCTCTTATGCTTTAATTACCATGGATTTTATGTATCTATATATGTGTTTGTATGTTGTGTTTAACTTTATACATTGTAATATTCACCTGAGCCACCCCCCCCCCCCCCCCCGCCCTTGTGAAGCAGGCATTGTGGCCCTGAATAGGGCTACCCTGTTTGTTTGTTTTTAAAGAAGACTGAATTAATTAGAAAAATAAAAAATAAACAAGTTCGTGAAATGTAATGGTAGTGTTTGTACTTGACATCAATTTAACTAAGGACTCTCTCTTACTCTCTCTCTCTCTCTCTCTCTTTCTCTCACTCACTCTATATCTCTCTCTCTCTCTCTCTCTCACTCTCACTCTCTCACTCACTCCATCTCTCTCTCTCTCTCTTTCTCTCTCTCTCTCTCTCTCTCTCTCTCTCTATATATATCTCATTCTCCCCCTCTCTCTATGTATCTCTCTCTATCTTTCCCACTCCCTCTTTCATCATCCTATTCGCCCATATATTGTATTAGCTGACACACTCTCTGTACGATGGATATACTCTACACGCTTAAATACGTATTAAGTTAATACCCAGTCTGTAGCCGAGCCGCCATGGTAAGGCGCGCAAGCATTCAAGGAATATGTTCCTACATGTCCTACCGGGTACCCATTTAACACCTGGGTGGAGAGTGGCAAATGTAGATTTATGTCTTGCCAATTGGACATTGGTTGCCATCATCCCTGTTGTTCTCTCATATTCCTGGTCCTTAGTTTTACCTCTCCTTCTTTTCCTCACCTTCTCCCGTCTCCCTGTTTCTGTTCCGTTTTGGCATCAACGTTCTTTACTCGGTAAATGCATGTAAAAAGGAAGTAGTTATGGAGCTAAAGATAGAGGCGATAATTCTAAACAAAATATTTGATTGATATTAAAATCACAAAGTAACTATACGTCATTGAAACCAAAGTAATCAATCGTATTTGATAGCTTCATGATTAGCTTTATTATTTTCACTATCGCATGATTTGGATTTATTCATAGAAACAGACTCGACCTAATAGCATCGTAAGTTTCGATCCCGGTGGATTCAGAAGCTGGTTATTGTCACACAAAATTAATGCTATAACCTTACTTCCGGTTCATTACATGATTCTAATTAATATCACTTTATCTTTTTTATTGGCAACCTTTAATTATTTTAATTGAATAATTGCTTCAAACGTTTCTATACATCAGAAAAACAACTACATATCAATTTAATATCACCATATCTTGTATTCTGGCAACCTTGAACTATTTCAATAAATTAATTGCTTTAAAAGTTTCTATACATCAGAAGACACAACTAACTGTGCAGTGGCTTACCTACGGTGGCGGCAAGGGGACACGTGCCCCCATCGAACGGCGACAAAAAAGGGGAGAGCGATCGAAGAGATGAATGCAAAGAGAAAACACCCTTAGATAATATAATGAGATATTATATTGTTCGTAAATCCTCTTCAAAGATTATACTATCATGTGATTTTGTGATTTTTGTGTTTTGTTTAATATGTAATTGTTTATCATTTTATTTTGTATGTTTTAGCGCTTAGAGACTTCGATGGAAGTCGCTTTATAAGTATACCGTTTTAGTATTATTATCACATCAGTTGGTAAAGTTTAATCAAGGCACTATAGGGTCTACGCAATCACTACTTACATACTAACATAAATATTTGACAAGGTATTCATCGATACCCTAATAACATGTAGATGTAGCGCGTTCTTTGCTGCCAAAAACTTATAAAATCATCCGTCAGTCGTAGGGTCTCGATTGAGAGAGAAAAAAATAGAAAAAATGTGGTCAATGTTTTGATCGCTCTAAACCGTATTGTTTGATTGGTGAGACAAGTTCCCTAATGTTCTCTGGATCATAGAATATTATGCTTTTTCTTCATTGTCCATTCTTATGACAAAAGGGGGCATCCGACTAGGAGAACAATTCTTTAATACGAAATTTAGAAGTGGTATTATGGTATCACCACCCCCCCCCCTCCCCACCCATCTGAACATAAATCGAGTTTTGACATTTAACCTTAAATGACGAATTATTGATTGATAGATGCGCACGAGTGAATATGTATGTTGAAATGAGTGGGGTAAAAACCCATTTCCCCATATTAGTTGTGGCCACAGATGATGTAATACGACTGAAAGCGAACTTTTACCATGACAGACTGGTTGAATGTCATGTGCGATCATGCAAGTTATTTGTATTCGTCCATGTTCAACATTCCTAAATGCATGCTTCGGAAACTAATACAAGTAAAATTTACTCAAATTATTTTCAAGTGACGCGTATTGCAGTTTTCCATCTAGGACATGTTTTCGATCGACTGCGTATTGATTCTCTAGCTTAATGATAACAAGATATTAGAACACGAAATGTAGACAAAATTGTGTATCCATGGATAAAACGAATGGTAATAAACAAATAAAGAACTAAACTAATCATATATGACGAAAACGAATTCAAAACAAGACAAACCAATCATAGGGAACGACAATAACAACTTCGATAAAACAAAAAGTTATAGAAGAATTGGCAAGCAATAAATATGTAATGAATTTACTCGAGAAAACATACTACATGTACAAGTAATATAGACATATCTTAACTAAAACCAGATAATCTATCTGGCAGGGTCTGTTTGGCCTTGAAGGAGCCTTGCCCTTATTGACTGACGTTAAACTCGACAATGGCACGGTCATCGAAAACATTGTTATCAACAACAATGACATTGACCTCGAGTGGACATGGACATGATGATCACAAGGACTGACTGAGTGTGGTCTTGGTCTTGACCTTATATGCGGTCATCGAAGTGAGGATAAAATTACTGATACGAATGTTTGTTTGTAAACAAGACCTTAATCGGTCTTAAAATGGCATTAAAATGACTGACTCGATGTAATGTTAATAATTGCAAAGGCAGGCAAAGTAGCAAACATAAATGATTCTCTCTCTCTCTCTCTCTCTCTCTCTCATATTATCACAGTCTATATCAATTGATCATAAAATATATTTGTAATGGAAAAAACAATAAATTAGGAAAATGATAAAACTTTAGCACAATTTAGACATACTATTCAAGATGCCATTATTTACATCAAATTGGCATAATTTCAATGAATTAATCTTCTCTTAAAGTGTATTTAGCACATTGCCTTTTTATCCGTCTATCATTAGTCTAGAAATGAAAGAACAACTCTCATCAAAATTTCGATTAACCAGAAGCTTTAAAATCGAAATATTCTTTTACAAGGATGGAGGGTAATAATGCAAGAATAGCAACACTGAACGTAAGTCAATATCCATATCAATTCAGATGGCAAGAAACTAATGAAAACTAAATTGTCTTAGTGCATTGCACCTGTAAACGTAACAACAGACGTAGACAACGACGACGTTTTTATGAAATCGACTTCCATTATATTTTAGAATGCATTACTAACACATACAATACGATAAGCAAATCAGAAACATGGCAAGATTTCTATAATGTCTTACCTTTTTTGGATGCTAGTGCGATAAACAGTAGGCTTGAGGACTTATGTGAGGTAAATAGACGAGATTTTAAATGCGTTTCAAACAGAGCTGCGTTACGAGAAATTAGACGTATGATGCTCGTTACACTAATAGGCCTACTATGTAGTATTGAAACCGAACTCACAAGATAACAGCATGCAAACAATTACCAAAGCGAACCGACAACTGGAGCTTGGAACAGGTGATTGTCTGTTTTGTGAGACTGAGTATATTAGTTTGATTCATTCATTGTCGAAACCTAGTCAGCTATACTTTATACAAACATCGCCAAGTCGCATTCAAATTACGTCAAGGGGGAGGAGCTTATTGATCGAACTCTGGCCCCACACGGAGTAGTATTATATCAAGTCATTTCAATGATTACATCGGCTTCTAATGTTGTATGTCTTCTTCATAACTGATTCATCAAGCGCAGTGATATTATAAAATCGATTCTTTTTCAATTTTGTCGAAGCCTCCCCCTTACTTCATATTAAATCTATATCTACGATTGACATAGATGTGATGATAAAGCAAAATCAGTGAGATGACTATATAGAATTACGTTTTGATTTATATCCAAAGCGGCTTGAAGTAGTCTATACGCACTTAACGCTCCTGAACGTGACGTAATGGGGAATTTCCCCCAAATACCCAAATGTTTGCAGCCTTACAAAGTTTTAGTCTTCCCCCTTGACATAATAATAAATCTTTCAGTTGTGAAATCCAGGGTACACAAGGTTGAGTAAGGGGATTTTCCGTTTCCTTCATTTCGGTTTGCTCTACAGTTAAAGTCGTTTTAGGTTTATGCTGTACTGACGGTAGCCAAAAATCCCATTTAGTCCAAAGCATGTCATCCGATCGTGCAATGACCATACACGTTTACAAAATATATTACATGTATATTGCTAAATCACTATTCAAAAGGGGGGCTGAGGAGGGATAGTGGTATTTTTAATGCTCTACCTTACACTTTACATTGGTGAATCCATGATGCATCCATCGTGAGAAAAGTGTCAAAAATTAAATTTAAAAAATGCTGTTACTGGTGTTTGGAAGGGTGATCATTTAACAATTAAATTTTAAAGCCCCACTGTCCTACTTGTAGCTACTTGCTCCCTCTATATAGAAAAATTTCCCAATCGGTGCCTGTTGGTCCCCCATGATCCTCTTTTTCTTATGTTAGTTGAGAGCTGACTTAATGAGATAGCCACCTGTCAGTGACCTCGCTGTGTGGTATAATCCCTTCTGGCCCAGTAGTATTGACGGTCTTTAAAACTATAAAGAACTATAAAGGCTAATTGCACCGGTAAATTCAAACTAATCTTCAAACTAAAACTAGAAATGAATGAATCTCTCATTAACAATTCAGAGTGGTTTTAGCAACTGACTTGAAATTCGAAGGTCTTGGTTCGATTCTATAGGCACGGCACTAATGTCTTTTGGCAAGGTAATAATCTACCTTTGCCATACTCGACCCAGGTGAGGTAAATGGGTACCTGGCAGGAATTAATTTCTTGAAATGCTAGAGCGCTGCAATGACCGGGGTAATAGTATATCTGTAAAGCTCTCAGAGACAGTGAATTAAGTGCTCAATAAAAGCGGAATATTATTATTTTTAAAGCCATGCAGGGTAATAATTAATTTGTGCGCCTCGGAATAGAATTGTCTAGATAGACGGCACTATATAAATGCCTATTATTATAATTATTATTATGTTATGGATCATAAGGTAGGGTTAAATGCCTATAGTGGGCATGTAGTGAGCAGTAAGATGATATAAATTTGCTATATGGGGGAGCGAGAGAGCATGAAAAGGTCATCTCTGCATAGGTCTCTGAATGCGGATCCAGGGATTGAATTGTGCCAGATTTGATTTCATATCTCGTTGAAGTCCTTGTATCCTTGTTTTGGTTGATTTGAACCCTTTCTTTGCTTTGCCAGGTGTCTCCACGTGTAATGCAACACTCAACAGTTTACACAAGGTTTAAAATACACACATTGGTCAAATGCTGACCTGGGAGAGAACCACATCCTATTGTTACGTCACTGTCTAATAATAACTATTTTATCTGGAGTGATCCTACAAAAAAACTTTTTTTTAAGGAGGGGGGGGGGTGCTGGGGAGGGCTTTTGATGTGCTTCGCGTTTTTTTTTTTTTTAGGGGATAGGGTTTGCTTGTTTTTGATTTGCCCCCACCCCCCTCTGCTGCTACTGCTGCTGTTTGCATGGCGAAGGATTTAGCACTGATATGTAGTTTAAATTTAAATACCTTGATCCCGTGATTATTCTTACTTAGTTCATATAACAGAAAGCCAGATAAAAATATGGACGGAAAGAAACAGAAAACAAAAACTTTACCTAAACCTACTTCAAACCTTTACCATTAACACGACACCTCTTTTAAATAAAAGGTCCGGATCAATTGTCTCAAGAGAAGTTTTCGAATCATTAATGTTTGAAAGTGAAAAAAATATCAACATTACTCTTCACCTCTATTCCTATAGATCATGATAACCATACTTAGCTAGAAAAAAATCAGATGATATGCGTGTCAAATGTTGCTATTAGAGGAAGGTGCGTTATCTTGATGAAAACACTTTCAAAAAGGAATAAATTTGAACTAATTATTAAACCGTTACAGAACCATTTATTGTTTGGAGGCGTTTGAGAGCTTATAATAATGTAATCCCACACATATGTATGCAAGAAAACCGCTGAATCGGGCAACAAATGACGATAGGAAAATACAGGGGAAATCCCAAATTAGACAATGACGTCATGGTAAACAAACATAATTTCAAAATTGTCTACGGTTCAAGTTTTATGCTCTCTTGGGGGTCTGTTGACTCTTAACACTATACCATTGTCATGCACATGAACGTGGCTGAGATGAGGGAGAGACTGTACTGTACAAATATGAACTTCGAAAGAGATGCCAATAATTCACAAGGTAAACATAGACTAGAATTCGAGGAGATCTCGTTGTATTTTAGCATACTGCACGAATAAAAATAATATATTTGATTCAGAAAACTACCGTTGTCTCATGAACATGAAGGTGGTTAAGAGGAAAGGGAGAGAGAGAGAGAGAGGGGGGAGCGGGAGAGAGAGAGAGAGAGAGAGGGGGGAGCGGGAGAGAAAGAGTGAGAGAGAAATAGGGAGAGATAGAGAGAGAGAGAGAGAGAGAGAGAGAGAGAGACAGACAGAGACAGACAGACAGACATACATATAGACATAGAGACAGAGAGACAGAGAGAGACATAAATCAAATGAAAACGAGAAGGGGAAAGAAGAAGACAAGAAACGGCAAACCTTACACGAAAGCATGATACTCGCGCAAGAGTCGATGTGGAGAGGCACTCCACGCCCCCTGTAGGTTAACGATTGCTTTATGATGACATGAAATAAATGAATAAATATGTTTTCACTGTCTACCTACCATGCAATGACGAATCAATTATACAGTTTAATCATAGCCTTGGTGGTTTCAACATGTTCAAAAAACGTACCAGTGGCGGATTAAGCGATTTCTTGTCAGAATATTGTAAAACTTGCACTAGAATACACACAAATACCATCTCTTTTGAATTCAGAGGTTCTGTGATCCGTATGTACCCAGTCATGTTTACTCTTTAATACTTCCTCACATAGCCATTGTGATGAAAGTCTGTCGGGAAATCATTTGCTACCCCCCCCCCCCCCCCCCCCCCCTCTTCTGACTGTACTGTACAAATATGAACTTCGCGAAGAAGAAATAATGCCCAAAACTCACAAGGTAAACACAGACTAGGTTTCTTTTTAGATCTCACTATATTGGACCGCGGCTGCATGCGTAGAAAATTAAAATGATAGAATGTAGTATACTGCACGAGTAAATATGATATATTTCATAAGGTCTTGGAATCATCGCAAATTTATATTTCATAGTTTGCAATATGCAATATGATCTGTTTGGGAAAAACGAATAATTCTTGAGGCTTATTACTTTGTTCACTTCATACATTCGTCCGATATTGGAATATTGTTGCATTGTTTGGCACTCTTCATTAACTTTGCAGCAAATCGCGGCCATCGAAACCATACAGAAGAGAGCATTGAGGATGATACTTGGCACGCAATATGAATCATACGACCAAGCATTGCTTTCATGTAACATGATCTCTTTGAAGGCACGTCGAGATGAATTGTGCAGGAAGTTTGCTGCACAGTTGTTCAGAAACTTTCGTGACTGGCTCCCAGAGGCGAGGTCATCTCGTCGCCAACTCCGAAACGGTGATAAATTGATAGAAACCAGATGCAGAACAGAACGTTACCGGAAAAGTGCCATACCTTACATAGTCCGGCTATTGAACACAGAATTGTAATCTCTTATACATACATTTTTAATGGAAATTGCTTTAAATTGCATTGATTAAGTCATGTAACCATTTGTTGTTTTTTTAAGAAGAGAATTTGTTTCGATATATCTTTATTTAAATTTTACTTTCCTTAAAACGTTTAATTTGTTTATTTGTTTGTACTTTCCTAAAAACTTTGTGCAATAAATTTAACTTATTACCATGTGAATATTGTAAATCAATGATTCAGTTCTAATGAACAAACTTATCTTTTATCATTCCAAAGTTGAGTTTTTAATTTGAAATATAATCTTTTGCAATTTCTCATCTTGTCTTTAGATGTCTGCAATGGTTTTAAAATTTAAATAATCGCTAAACTCCTGATGTAATTTGAAGAACCCATTTTTCTAAAACTCCCCTTTGAACTTTTTGGTTTTCTGTTTATATATTTTATATTTGATTTCTAATTTATGTCAAACTATGTTTATTGTATTTGATATGTATATTTTTGTAATTTTGCATGTTTTTATCTGTGAATTGTATCGCAATTCAGCCTTTTACGGCTGCGAAGATATTTTTTAATAAACCTTGAATTGAATTGAATTGAAATGATCTTTTTTTAACTAATGTTTATTCACCAAACTAGTAAACATTATAGAACATTTAAACTGCATTTTACTTCGATATCTTTACGGAGAACATAGACCAATAAGCATAATCTTGGTTGAGTGACAGTTTTTCATGTTATGCTTTCTTTCTTTGCCCTCAACAATTCAATGAATACAGGCCAACTATATTTTTAAGATATTACATCATTTTATATACATCATCATCAATTCATACGGATATATTTAGTCATAATCGTTATTTAGGGGACATAATATTCAGGAAATTAAAAATACAAACAAATAATAAATTAAAGTACAAACAAATAATAGATTAAAGTACAAACAAATATCTAACCGCCGTGTAAACATTAATTACGCTCCATGAACTAAATCCTGCTTTTTATACAATTATAGTTGGCGAAGTACACACAAAGATAATGTTAAAGTAAACCAAAATATCAAACCAAAAGTTTCATTCACATCCATTTCATCTTAGGCTGTCAAAAATATTTAATATTTTTACCCCAAACTATATCGTTTTCATATTACTTTCCTTATGACTCAATATTTGCTATGTATCATGTATAGACTTGCATTTGCCTTTATTGTTATGCGTCTGATATACATGTACACTGCGAAACGAGGCGAAAGGTATGTTGAAGCAAACATAATAATTGGCTAGTATCATGAAAGCAAATAAAGAAAACATTTCAATGTCTTTTTGCATTTCGTCTTATTTAAGATTCTCTTAGTTGTGGCTGGGAAAGCACTGAACATTATATTTATAAAGTTAAACCTGATGTTCACATTGTATTCACTAAAAGCATACCTGCACCTAACGCTAGCATAGGATTGGGCAGTCGGCACCACATGTAGGCAGCAAAAACAAAGAAAAAGAAAAAGATTGATACTAAGATAAAAATAGAGATGTAGATGGTAACTTTGAACATGACATGTTTCTCTATAAGAGTATGTTTTTAATAGGCGTTCAACAATAAGTGATAGAGCAACGTCGATCTGGCGCTGCTCAGTGGCTGCCGGGCTGACAATCAATTGGGCAAGGGGAGTTTCCATTTTCGGTTAAACTTAGGTTAATATGGAGTGGACTTTAAAAGATTATTATTATTATTATTACTATTATCTCTATTGATCTGGTTGAAGTTTTCCGGAAGTAATTGTTGCCAAGTGTCGAATAGGTGATCTGCAGGCTACATGTCGACAAATAAGGATGTCAGTAGATACTATACAATTCTTAATGAGCAGGCCTCGTTAAGCTTATTTGAATCATTACGCGATTAAAGGCTTATTCTTTTCCTTTCTTTTCTTAAACATTATACAATGTGCACATAAAGTTGGAATAATTTTTCTCGATCGAATAAAGGGTCACAGCAAATGATCAGTAACGTTCTGATAAGATAAAAACTATAGTATCAAGTATAAATTATTGCATAGCAATCATTTCATAAAAGGAGGTGAGAAAAACTTATACCAACTTTATGGGCAATATTACTGATCAGGAAACTGTAGAGCTAGGTAAATGCCCTTTAATATTTCCGTCACAACCGCCCACCTTCGCTGTGAGAACAAACATGAGTTTATTGAACGAGAGCAGTGAACGAGAACGAGTAAACACAAAATATATTAATTTCGCATAATAATTCAGCTGGATACTTCGTAAAACTTCCTCATTCGAGGGTGAATTGGTCTCATTTCGTTCACAATCAGGTTCGGAGTAACAACCGAAAGACACGCATCGCTCCAACTACAAACTAATCAAAATAGGGGAGTTCTTGATTCAACAGCACTTTACTATCACGAGGGTCAATGTTGAGTTCGGATTTCTACATTTGACGTTCTTCCATATTCTTGGTTTGTGTGGACATTTGTTTCAGTTTTTACTTGACGAAGAAGAGGATTTAAGGGTCCTACAGGGCATCTCTGTCGCTAGAATAGAGGTAAGCTAACACATGAATTTAACTGAATAATTTTACTTGATTTGTTAGAGATTAATCTCACTTACTGACGCTGTGATCAATCAATTATCTTGAAAGGGAATGCAATGTATATACATTACACACAGAGAGGGTGGATGTAGGGAGAGGAAGCGACAAAGAGAGAGAGAGAGAGAGAAAGAGAGAGGAGAGCAGGAATGGCATAGCACGTTATATTTTTGGTGTAGCATTTTTTCCCATTTGTTTTGGGGCTGGCTTATACAAATACTTTTATGTAAAATAGTAAGAGAGAGAGAGAGGGGGAGAGAGAAAGCAGGAGTGGCATAGCAAGTTATATATTTTGGTGTAGCATGTTTTCCATTTGTTTGGGGGCTGGCTTGCACAAATACATTTATGTCAAATAGTAAGCACTCGTGATGATCGTAGCTCACGGTAGCTGGATGATAAAACTGATACAGAGAATCTATTCTTTCTTCATCTTCCCAGCAGCAACATGATAAGTAATTTCCATGATACTGTAACCATCATGACGATAATCATGCTGGTGATATTGATAATATTGATGGTGATAATGATGAAGAAGATGATGATGAAGACGAAAATATATATATGAGAATGAAAATGATGATAGAAAAAGAAAATATAGGAAGTACAGATAATACGATAATCTCTATACTTTTTACGATAATATATATTTCAAAAAAATGATTTGCAAGATAAATACACAATTTTAATCCTCATTAAAACTTATGAAGCATAAATAGTTTCCTGAATATAGCGCATTGAAGCATTTAATTCTAGTAGGGTCACTCGATGTATTGTTTCTAATCACAACCATGATGACAGCAAATATTATTGTTTACCATCTACCAGATATATCAGGGGTCTGCATTACCCCCATCAATCATCATCCAAGGGGTAATAAAGCCCCATTGTCCTACTTGTAGCTACTTGCTCCCTCTATATAGAAAACTTCCCCAATCGGTGCCTGTTGGTTCTCCCTGATCCTCTTTTTCTTATGTTAGTTGAGAGCTGAGTTAATGAGATAGCTACCTGTCAGTGACCTCGCTGTGTGGTCTTATCCCTTCTGGCCCAGTAGTATTGACGGTTTTTAAGTTTCCCGGTTGATATTTTCCTAGATAGTTGATATTGTCATTATAGTTGCCCAGACAGGCGCATACTTGCAATGGAAATTATCCGGGTTACATGTATCTGTGGATAGTCGTCTGAGCCGCCTCTGAGCTGTTTGTTTAGGGATAATTGTCCGTTAAGTAGTGGTCCGTGGGCAGTCTAGAAGGGTTAGTTGTCCGGGCTGATTTCTGGAATGGTGGTCTGGGGTTAAATACCTGTGTAACAAAACAGCAGGTGGTTTCAGGTTGTGGTTTAGGGATAGTAGCCCTGGTTATTTGGTCAAAGGTCCACTTTATTCCCCGCCCCCTAAATGCACAAAATGCTATTATACAGCTATTCCTGAATCAAGATCAAAGAAAATTATTGTAAAATAAATGTTAACATATATATATTTTGAGTGGGGTTTAATAGTGGGACATAACCAATACCAGATAGAAACATTGGTTAATGAATCATCCATTACCATAGTTGTTGATCGATATCTATTTATATATTTCGACATCTTTAGCACACGCTTGTTTTAGTTTCTATTGTAATATTTCGATTTTTCTTCTGCATTGTTGCACACATTATACTGTTTTTATGAATTTTGTGGAAATAGATGAATTGAATGAATAAGTGAATGAATTGAATTGATTTGAATATGGTTCTAGGCAACCTACCCCCTGGACAACCACCCCTATGACAACTACCCCCTAGAGCAACCACCCTCTTGGACGACTACCCCCGGACAACCACCTCCAGACAACTATCCCCTAGGAAAGCTACCCCCGGACAACTACCCTAAAGATAACTACAACCTACGACAACCATCCTCTAGGACAACTCCCCCCGGACAACTGTCCTAGGGGGTAGTTGTCCTAGGGGTAGTTGTCTGGGGGTAGTTGTCCGGGGGTAGTTGTCCAGGGAGTAGGTGTCCGGATACGATATTTATATACGGTCTTTATAGTTAAACAAGTACGAGAAACATATTGTCATCACGTGGATAAACATTATGACTCATTCAGTCATTTAAGATGATAAACTTTGCAAAGCCTTTAAAAGATATTAAAGTCAGGAGATTTCAAAAGCCGTGTGCCTCACCTTTTGTATTGTGCGAGCATTCACTATGAACCAGGGGCGTCGCTAGACCTTTTCAGTGGGGGGTGTAGAGGCCAACGATTACCGACAAAACTAGCCACCAATTACCGACAAAATTAAATGTCCAATATTTACAAATTCAACCCTATAAACCTAGCGCCAAAGGCTAAATTGTTTTTCCTATGGACTATCTATAGTACTTGCATATGCGCAAAATGGTCATCTTCCTCGACGACATAAATATACGAATTATTTCTTCAATTTAGTCAGCATCATAGCTATCTATTTTAATGCAGGCGAGGAGCTAGGATCTTATTTTAGGGAGGGGCGGTAGTGAGCAAGAGAATCACTTAAAAGCGCGCTCATTGGGGAGGTGTGGGTGATGGGCCTCCCGCGCGAAGCGCGGAAGCTTAGACGTTTCTTTAAATTATTAGAAAAAGAAGACGATTAATTGTACCGTTTGCGACTGTTAATCTTTGGCTGAATGAAGTCCCCCCCCCCCCCCCGCGAAGCGCGAAAACTTTGACCTTTCATTAAATTATTATAAAAAAAGAAGACGATTTGCTCTACCGTTCTCGACTGTTTATCCTCGTCTAAATTCAGTTCCCCCCCTCCCGCGCAAAACGCGGAAGCTTTGGCGTTTCGTAAAATTATGAGAAAAAACAGACGATTCGGTATACTGTTCTCGACTCTTAATCCTTGTCTGAATTCAGTTTCTCCCCTCCCGCGCAAAACGCGGAAGCTTTGACGTTTCCTTAAATTATTAGAGAAAGAAGACGATTCGTTGTACCGTTATCGAATCTTATTAAGCCCTATTCATCTGCATTCAGTTTCCCCCTCTCGCGCGAAGCGCGAAAGCTTTGACGTTTCCTCAAATTATTAGAGAAAGAACACGATTCGTTGTACCGTTTTCGACTTTTAATAAGCCCTATTCATCTGAATTCAGTTTCCCCCTCTCGTGCAAAGCGCGAAAGCTTTGACTTTTCCTCATATTATTAGAGAAAGATCACGATTCGTTGTACCGTTCTCGACTCGCCTTAATGAAGTTTCCCCTTCCGCGCGAAGCGCGAAATTTTTGGCGTTTCATCACAATATAAAGAAAGGAAGACGATTCGTCGTACCGTTGTTGACTCTTAAACCTTGTTTGAATTTAGTTTCCCCGAAAATTTCAAACCTCTGATTTCTTTATTTGATATTATAGGAAAGTGAAACTTCGGGAAAATACAAGTATTGTAGTTGTAGTCACTTTCGAAGTCGTCACAGCGGATAAGAAGTACGTCACAGTTCGTAGGGAAAAAAACTTTTCGGCCGACCGACAACATCTCACCGACTTCAAACTTCTGCATTGATATAGTACACGAGGATCGAGCAAGAATACCGACACAGCTGACCCGACACAGCAACATATTTACCCGTGTCTTTATTGCTCCCTCGACGAGACGACTCCACCCAACAACCCCCTTCTCTCTTTTACTCCCACTCCTCCTCTCTCAGACTTTTACCTCCCCTCTCTCTCCTCTCTTTCATCCCCCGTTTCTTTTGTTTCCCTTTCACTTTTTTTTTTTTTTTCTTTTCTTTCTTTTCTTTCTTTTCCTTTCTTTCCTCTCCTCCCTCTTTTTCTTTTTTTCTCTTTCTTTCTTCTCTTTTCTTTCCTTTCTTTTCCTTTCTTTCTTTTCTTTTCCTTTCTTTCTTTTCTTTTCCTTTTCCTTTTTTCTTTTCTTTCCCTTTCCCTCTCTTTTTTCCCTCTCTTTTTTTCCCTCTCTTTTTTTCCCTCCCCCTTTTCTCTTTTTCCCGACGGCAGCGCAAGTTTACCGACAATATCCTGACAGGTGGGGGGGTGTCGCACCCCCCCACACCCCCCCCCCCCCCTTTGGCGACGCCCCTGCTATGAACATGACGGACAAAGAAAGAGGACAAAATATACAGTTCCTCATTGTACCCTCAACAATCGCTGTGGTAGACAAAGGAACATCCCTTCACTGCTATTATGTACAAATGTGTAGAACAGGTGTCGCATGCATATTCACCTGTTCAATACATTTTTACATAATAGCAGTGAAGGGATGTTCCTTTGTCTACCACAGCAATTGTTGAGGGTACAATGAGGAACTGTATATTTTGTCATCTTTCTTTGTCCGCCATGTTCATGGTGATTACCAAGACATAATTATGTAACAAACATGATTCCTACAAGCAGTACAATTGGGTATCAACATTGCCCTTGAGATGATTTCTTGAAAGTCTTTATGATCGTGATTGTGAAAGTATCTTCAAATTTTGTATTTGATAAAAATAAGATACACACTGAATAGTTCAGTACTGAATCGCCACTATAAAAGGTTATGCAATTGTCATTTTAAAAAATCTGCGAGACACAACTCTATTAATTTTTTTGTCTTTGTTAGTTGAAATCATTACATATCTCTTTTTCTGTGTGAAAATTGTTGGTTCTGGTAAAACTTAGTGCAAATTACTCAATTACATGTCATATGATTTTATAATATTATAATTTTATAATAAATTTTGGGTAAGGAAAGAAAGCTGTGATTAAATGTCATCCTATTATTTAAATGAATATGGAATGGACTGAAAGTTCAAATAATGCAAAGTAATAATGAGGATCTAAGCAATGATAATACCTTAATGATACAGTAAACTATGATCTTTATAAAGTTGTTAATGGAACTCGCTCTTATTCGGGTAATATATATAGACATAGGTGTTGCTAAGGAGCTAAAGGTAACCATGCCCCCCCCCCCCTCACATTCACGGAACTTAGGGATCAAGAGATAAACCCTACCCCTACCCCTTCGCAGGTGCTTGCTAGACGGGGGAGGGAGCAAATAATGACATATTTTAGGTATGTTGTCTTTCTTTAAGTCTTTAACCTGCATTATAATATGAAGCAAACCAGATAAAGGGTGCATCTCTCAACAGTCTCCAACTATATGAAAAAATGACATGTTCTTCTGTATCAAAATCATAATAATGGTACATATCAACAATAAACAGTCTGATGTAGTAATATTCTACGATTTCTTGTAGCTTATTTACAAGTTCATTTCCAAAACGGAAGTTGCAGGATTTTATTCAACACAGTGGTACGTTTTTGTTAATGACATGGGAAATAACTTCACAAAAGAATGTGTAATATGTATGAGAATGAAACGAGTTTACATTAAATGAAATTTGAATGAAATATCATATACGGCGGGAACGGAGGGGAAATACCCTTTCAACCGCTCTTTGTTATGGAATTCTCTCTCTCTCCTTCTCTCTTTCTCAATTTCTCTCTCTCTCTCTCCCACCCACCCACTCACACACCCACATCCACACACACACACCCTCAAATGTTCTTCAACTTTCTAATAACGAATAAGTTACTTTAAAAATGCGATTTATGAGGGATTTTAGGTGAATTTTATTCAACCTCCAGCGGGTAAACAAAATCGCATACCGCAGGATGTGCCACTGTATAGTTATTCATTCACTTAGCTTAATGGCTCGAATCCCAGCCTGCACTAAAGTCCTTTGGCAAGCCATTTATCCAGGTGCAAATGGGTACCTGGCAATTGTATAGGTAATACATTATTGCATCTCTCTTGGAAAACAGCAGATATGCTGCCGAGGCTTCCTTTGGTATTTTTTTAATTATTGTGATTATTCTCATTATTATTAAAATAATTAGTTTAATCATTATCATTATAATTATATTATTATTATCATTATCAATCTCGTACTATATGCGCTATAAAATCAAAATACATTATTTTTATTAAGTAAAACAAATTACAGTGACTCTTTTACAAATTATCTCAAGTAAGTGTTTTCTAGATATATTTATGAACCAAATTAATAAGCTTATGGCTAATTTATGTGTATTCCTTTCCTGCAGGAGTGTAACGTGAGACAATGGAGGACGATACTCAAGAAAAAATCCATGAGGGATATCTCATCACAGGAGAGCAGAAGAATGTCGATGGGGGATCCACTGTCGATTTCAAGGTAAGAAAAAGGGTCCCAGCCTCCCCCCCCCCCCCACCCCATCCCGCCATCCCTCATTAAGCCCCCAGCTGTAAGCTGTACTATGAAATACCCTATTACTGTTTTGCATCTTGTTTTCATTCTTTTTAGTTGAAATATTCATAACCATTGCTGTCTTTCCTTAATTCAGTCTTTTTCAGAAGCAATGATAAACCATATTTTTAAGGCGCCATTTCGATTGCGTCCTCACCATCTGCTCTCATAGGGCCTATACAAGTTAAGTTTGTCTATGAGGACCATTTACTATGAGGACTGCTTGTCCTCGGGGGCCACTATTTCTGACTATTATTGTGAGGGTAGGTTTTTATCGCTTCACTTGGTTATTTCTTTATCAAGAAGTATGTTTATATTGTTTACCTTTCTTTTTTTATGTGGACTATAAAGTGTTCAAATTGCATTTATTTGTATACCGGGTCTTTTTATCACTTAATGAAAAATCCACCAAAAGTTGTGCTTTGAACTTGCCATGTCAATGACAAAGCATAATAACAATACTGTTCTATGGGCAAATTACTTCAATGTATTTCTGTTGCTAGCACAATGAATTTAGAGCTCCTAAGAATGCTCCCCTAGTCAGGAGGGGAGACCTACTGGTCATAGCAATCTTGAATTACCTTTTCTCTTCCAGGCAGCTAGGGGGAGCACCTTTGCGAATGATAAGTATTCATTGTGTTCTTAAAATTTGTTATAATTATGTTTTCAATTTTTGTATATTGCATGTATGACTCGTATAAAATTGCCAAATAAATTATAATAATAATGTACATCAATTAAAAGCAGCGATTGTACACTGTGCAATTTGCATCTACCCTTTCGACGATAACACTGGCATGAGGCACGTCACAGACTGACGTAGTACTCCGTCAGCAAAATGACGCCTCTTGCGCTAAGAACCTTATTCTGTTTCAAATGAGGCGTAATTTTCAGACCTAGAACTGCATCATAGACTGACGCGGTATTTGACGCGGTTATGAGCGTGACATTGTGCTATACTGGCCTTTACCCAATGCATGACAAGATAAAGGGTGACAAAGAATCAACATTCAGCTCAATTCAATAACATGTCTTTGTTTGCTTGAATATATTATGTCTATACCAGCATGAGATGCATTCAATCTGGAAGGCCGAGCAAATACGCCTTTCCTCTTAAGGAAAATATTACATGGATCTGTATAAAAGAAAAAAAACATTATATAAAACTCGCGGGCAAATTTTCCAGACAACTTCCATCCGGTTGATTATTCCAATATGATACTTCTTCCAAAATAATCACCACTATTCTAGCTGAATAGATTGTCCTAGGACTAATTGGACCGTTTATTAGGTCTTATGGGAAGGTGCGTGTGTGTGGTATGTGCGTGCCTGCGTGGGTGTGTGTTTGTGTGTATGCTTGTGTGTGTGTGTGTGTGTGCGCGCGTGTGCGTGTGTGCGCGTGTGTGTAATTGTGTGTGTGAGACAGATAGACAGAGAGTGTGTGTGTGCGTGTGGGTGCGTGCGTGTGTATATATTTGTGTTTGTGCACGCGTGTGTGTGTGTGCGCGCGTGTGCGTTGGTGTGTGTGCGGTGTGAAATGTAATTAAGGAAACAGCTCTGTATTCCAGTTCATATGAAGTATATTAATCTTGATGATGAATTATTCGTATTACGAACATAACCGTCCCTCTTGGAATTCATTCATCCTATCCGAGTAATAAACTTTCTTTGGCGGATGCCCATATGCACTAATGCTGATGAATTTTGATTATCAAGTTCATATCAAGGTGTTTATTCTTTTATTTATAAGGCAAAATAATCAAACAGGAAAGGTTTCTTTTAAATATCACAAAGGTAGTAAACGCACAAATTGGAAGCGGATACATAACGTTCTCGGTTTCTATTAATGACAAAAATGTATTTAAGGTTCAGTACATACGAAACCGAAAAAGGAACAATAATGTAGGACAATGCTGCAATATTATCAATACACACTGCTATAAGTATTTTAAGAATACCAAAGTTGACATGTGACAGGTGTATATGAGCTTTATTAGGGTAACTTGAACCTTGAAATATCGCGTTGAATGGTTTCTGTATTCCAGCAAGATAAATTTGACTCCGTTATAACCCATTTCCTGCTACAAAACAATGAACTATTTGGTGCAGCTGTGATATAGTATAGTCAATATTAATAATGAAGGCCACGTATTAGTATATTTGTAGATTAATTTGTTGATGTGATTCGATGTCATTTCATTGTATCTTTACATTTAGTCCGAGCTTCTCGAAGTAATACAATTTATAGCTACAATATATAATCACTTATTCTACTGCAATGGATTTTATTCTCGACATATAAAAACAACATTTGGGTGCCATGCCGCCGTGAGTGTTATTGTCTAAATAATAAAACAAAATTGGCTGCCATTACTAATTTTGAATAAAAATGATACTCCTAAAAGTGCATTCCCTTTTTCATTTGACATTAAATCAAAACAAATACTGAAATTTAGGGGAAAAGTCAAGTACAACTGAACTACAGAGGGATGTAGGTCTATGACGAACTAGCCGAATTATTGACCACATGAACAATAGTTAAACCACAAGATTTGTGTGATTCATGGATCCAATATGTTTGAATATGACACAAGATGGTTTATACAAAGAAAACCAGATATAGAACATTTGTGATTTCACTGGTTTTAAGTATTTTGACTCGGCCTGTATATTACAGTTTTCGACTGAATATTTGTACTTCCCATGTAATTACATCATTTTGCAATGATTTATCACTTCATGTATGTCTGATGACACCAGGCACATTTCAGTGGTTCGAAATTGCTCACTTAACCGCTACAATAGAAGCATCAAGGTACCTGCATAATTGAACCTTTGTTCAGGTGCAGCTCTTACAACCTATTCATGGCGGTAAAGGGTCACATTGCCACCTCAATCTCGCGATTCAATGCTGCACCTATTTAACTCGGGCTTAATTCGTTCTAGGGAAAAAATGTGAACTATTTTATGATGAAATTTGATCCTTTTCAGGAACTCTGTTATTTAGATGTAGATTGAAACCGTTATTCATTGTAAAGGTGTGTGAATTAACGATTTTCCCACAGTAAAACGAATTTTCCTTTCTTTAAATAAATTAGTTTTTTTTTTTTTACCCAAATGTATAACATCGCGCATTTTCCCATGAATTTAAACATTCATTGATGATCTATGTATGACGACGACGATGGCGCCGATGATGATGATGATGAAGATGATGACATGGGCGTAGATCTGTAATTGATACCTATTGTTCAGGGGGATGATCTATTCATTCATCCCCCCCCTGAACAATAGGTATTACGTAAGGATTGACGCCCATGGATGATGATGATGATGATGATGATGATGATGATGATGATGATAATGATGATGTTGATGGTGATGATTATGATGATAATGATGATGTACTATCCTTGAAAGCCATTTTAGTACCCAGTGACTAGTTGGCTTAGTAGACTGTTGCTAGTATAATTGTAATATATCTTTAATAACTCTTTTCATGAAATGATTCTGATAAAATGATTTATTTTTACTTGGTAAAATCTAAATTCTAATAACCTTACAAATCAATTGCTATGACTCTTTAGATTAAAAAACAAAGTTATTGGAAGATATGAACTTTATTTACCAAGAATAAATACATTTTATCACAATCATTAATTAAAATGTATTGAAACTTCATGGGCAACAGTATATCTATTTCTTAAATCGATAATTAAAATTCATGTCGTAGAAATCCACTTTAGATGTTAAAAAGATAAACATTCGTTACAATTGAAAACAAATTGATTTTTGTGGATTTAAGGATAAAGTTATCACATAGATTTTCTACAAATTATCACTGACTTCAATAATACATTAGTGATGTATGTAGAAAGATTACTGCCTCAGCTTTAGGATAATGATTTGAATATCAAGAATCCAAAGGTTGATTTTTGAGGGATTTGTCATAAATTCCTTTGACTGATTGGATTTATTAGCAATGTCAGCCTAATTGTCTCTTTATTTCGTTTATAACTTAAAAATAGAAACGGAACAAGGTCTACTTCGTTCTCTGGAAGCGTGGAAAACATCTTTACAATCTGGAAGGTTTTACAAACGAAGCGGCGTTCAAAGGGAGGAGGAAGAGCTCTGTCAATGTATTTGGAGGAAGAAAGAAATCTCTCGGTTCTAGTAGGATCCCATCTCATGTTTTGACGTCAAGGGTCAACGTTCATTGTATGGACATGAAGATTGGTCGAAAGACAAGTCACGTGATCATTCTCATACACGCCAAGATTCCCTATTACTTCAAAACAATGAAAGAGTAAGTGCGACATTTAGCAATTACATTCAGCTGAAGTAAAATATTTGGAATGGCAATGTAGCTTTCCGCCTTATGCGCCTTCTAATGATTTCATTAAACACTGCACAACGTTATGAAATTAATCATTATTCAATCAGAAATCTATACAGAACAATCCTGACAAACAAGCAATTGTGATTTTGTTGTTGTTGTTGGAGGATATTAGTTGACGATTATTTGATGCGGTCTCCTTTACAAACAAATTTCCCCTCACCAAAATATTACTCTCGCTTTTCATAACCTTTTTTAAATCCCTTTTTTGTTAAATATCAGGTATGTTATCCGTTCCTTTCGAAAAAACTTGTTACAAAATAATTCTGACGGGCAGGATAATGGTACTTACTGGATGATCCTTCAAAATACCCCTCTTTGACTTTTAGCTAGAGGTGGTAGTGGTGATGGTGGTTGTGGAAGTGGAAGAGAGGGGCCAATGAGAAATGCTTCAGTAATTTAGTTGCATCCCTGTTTTTCTTTCAAATACGAGTCAAAACTCTTTTTCTGATATCATACTGCTTCAGTTTTCTACAAGGTATTGAAGTCGCATGATTGAATGTTATTCTCGAATTTCTCATTTTTTTAAATCCTCGATAGGCAAGACATCAAACCTTGGTATAAAGCTTTCTCTCGTGTATCTAAAGACATGGAGACAAGGAATGAAGACAGAAAACCTTCAGAAGATGTGGTCCTTCGTGTTAAAAATCCTGTAAGTTAACTGCAGTGTTGTTTTTTATGATGAAGATTATATTAATAATAATAATAATAATAATAAGGATCAAAATAATAATAGTAATAATAAAAAGAGGAATACAAAAATAGTTATAATGATAATAATGATTATGATACTAATGATTTAAATGGTAATAACAATAATAATGGTAGTTTATTTATAAAATAAGTTAAATTATATATTACTTTGGCTAAAGACTCACTGTCGTAATTACGGCGATAGGGCAGTTTGACAATTTCACCCTACCAGGCCAGTTATATACAATATATCTGGGTAGAATGTGGAATGCTTCCTGATTAAAATAAAATCTTTTTCTTGTGGGCACATTCCGAAAATTAGGGCGATTTTTCTTTGATTGTTTGAATTCCTTGGGATAAATACCGTAGGTTATACCAGCTGTGAAAGATTCCAAACCTGTCAAACTGATAACCCTTTTTTTAATAATTATTCCATTTCAGAACACCAATAGCACGGCGAGTAGGGACAGCGGTCGAAGTTCGGATGCATCCTCCGTGCGATCGTCGCAAGATTCGTCTGGTAGTCGTAATAGTGACATCATCAGTAGCTGTCCTCCATCACCATCGTTCATCCCGAATAACATCGTGTTCGAGATGGATGAAACAGAGGACCACGGGGAGGACGATGACGAGGATCAAATCACACCGTTATCATCTGGGCAGAAGGCACGGCGAAGACTCGCAAGGTCGATTATCTACAAGAAGGTAGAAAGAAGTGGTAGGTTCAACTCCAAAAGTATTACATTAAAATTTAAATAAACTCTCGACTTTTACACATGAATTTTATTTTTCTTTAACTACATGTGAATTTAAAAAAGTGACATGACGATATTTAAATGTTGTCAATGTGCAAACACATGAATAGAATGTCAGAAACTATAGCATCTAATGTACAATTATTGCATATTAGTGCAAATCATGCTGATTATATTAATCGTATTCCAATTAAATAATTGCCACGAATATGGCTAAAAGTAATGTGAAAACTGCGAATATTTTGGATGTTCAGTAAATTCAACTATTGATATCTCCTGACTCAAGGAAACATTTGCATGTCGAATAATGTCGAGCGTAACAATAGCCGGCAAACGAATTATAATTATGTTGGTGTCGTGTCCAATTTTCTCAATGAATAATGAAAAAGAAATTGCACTTGATATTGAGTTCAAACTATGTAAATGACACTTAATAATAAATATTAAAAAAACAATATAATGACAATAAGAACGGGAATACTATTAAAGAATAATTTTGTCTCTGCTCCCCCAGACTCGTCTGGTGAATGTAAGACGAAGTATGACTATACCGAGGCGAGTCATATGGTATATGATTCTGTGATTCGAACAAGCATCGCTGGCGATGACGAGTGCGATGCTCCTCCAAATTTACCCATAAAGAAAAGAGGTCGTCGAGGTTCAGAACCAAGTAAGAATCAAACTTACCATAATTTCTATCTCTTTCTTTGTCTCTCTACTCTCCCTCTCTTTACACAAATATAAAGTGTATACTACCCATGACACAAATGCTAATCAATAAAATTACAGTAAGCAGTATCAATGTGGCAATTCTAATGTCTACCTTCACGTTCTAGATCTACAGGTACCTGACGTATTTCGTCATCGTCGGGATCAGAGCCATTCTCCCACGCTAGACAGGCAAAGAATCCCTGAAGAGGGGTCACCCCCTCCCCTCCCAGCCAGACCCCCTTCACACTATTACGAGAACACACCTCGCAGGATGTCTGTTCCAGCTCTTCCAAGCTCACTCAAGCCTGATAGTCAGCACGAAAAGGGCCCTAAACTGGTAGATATTAGGTCAGTATATTACTCTATAAATCTAGATTTTACATTAATTTATATGTATTTATTTCCCTCTTTACAATTATCTCTTCATTTATTCCGTTCATTTTGTCGAGATCATTCATTTTTTTGAAAATATGTAATTCTATATTGTATACTCGGGCCAACCCAATACCAGCTCTGGAGGGGTTCTAGAAATATAAGGAAGGGGGCCCTTTGGGGTGCTTGGGGGTTCTAGTATTAACATGTATATTTAAACAATTTCCAGAAGCGCTACTCCACTGCTTCTTCGCTTAATAAGATTATACACATTTTTCCGGTCGTTTTATGAACATACTGTTTTCGCCTTAATTATGTCGCATCATATTTTACTTAACATCCTGAATTGCTAGCCATGTATTTGTGACTATTATTTCATTATCATTAGCAGTATCTAGTGTTATTTGTTCATGTTAATTTTCTTCTCTTATTGCTTGTGTACCTATGATGCTTATGGTTGTACACGTAGTATATTTACCCTGTAAAAAAATTCGCAAAACAGCCACAATTAATTACTTTATTAATAGACCATTCCAGTATCAATTGCATTATCAACTAATGTTCTTTTATTATAAAAATTTGAATATTTCGTAAGATGTGACACAACATTGAATATCAAACCTATAATTAATGATTTGAAGCTATATAAATTTCGATCAGTTGACGTATGTTTGAGATATATCTCATAACACATGTTGGCGTTATTGGACAATCACAGCGAATTCTCTTTTTGAAATATATCTTTGCGAATATGGGCCTTAATCACGTCCAATTATCTAGATTTCGTCTGTCTGAGTTATATCCGATTTGCTTTATGTTTATGTTAATTGTTTTCCGGAGAGCTTTCAAAGGCACATCAAACCGTTAAAGATTTCAGCTTGATGTGACAGTGACTAAACAAAGCTAACTTGACCTTTCTCTTTACAAAAAAATAGCTACTTGATGTGGGAGCAGTCAAAAAATGCGGATGGCATCGTGGTTGAATTCTCTAAAGCTGAGTTACTGGATTCACTAGTCTTAGTCACCATCAATAACGAAGTTTGGTATGTTTTTAATATTGAAACATTTTGGTTGAATTTGCTTTTTGTATTGTCTATTTGCTATCTCAAATATCTGACGCAAAAAATATCCTAAGGTTAGGATAGTTAAGAATGTGTTGTAATCACATGGTTGGTACCCTATATTACCTTTTTAGTTTTGTCCTTACTGTTGTAACTCTCGCATTTGTATTGCTAATAAATGTCACTTATTATTTGTAAATTATAATTTTCTGGTATTTCATATTAAACGTTTGCTCTTTTTTTCTTTTATTATTGTTGTGTTTCATGTATTTTGTATGTTGCAGCAGGGCGTCATTGTAAGGCAGTTTTTAACTGAATGACCTTACCTGTTTTGTAAAGAGGAATAAATAAATAAAATAAATAAACAAATAAGTTTAAAATAATTCAAGTGTTTAATTAACCATTTAGGCTGCTTAAAATGGCGTCCACATTTTGTCAGTATCCTGTTGTCCTTATCATTTGATAATTTTTGAATAAGAACTGTTTTCTTACATCGGACTCTTATTTCTTCTTTTTCTCACACGTTGTACTAACCGTCAACATGTCATATTGTTAGGAAGACAATTATTACTTTGTTAGCTTTCCGTAGCGTGAAATTAGATTGTTACATTTAGGATCAAATAAAGAAAAACAAATTGAGAAAATTTCGTCATGATTTCCTGATAGCAACTGGACCCATTGTATTGCAAGTTTTTGAAATGAACATGAATGCATATTTAGGACAGGGAAGTAGTTTGATTTTATTCGTAGCATGACAAAGTGTTTGATTTGAAATGATTGATGTATTGGTACATTAAAATAATTTCATCCACAATTTGATCTTTCTGTCTATTGGAATTCAAGGATCATTGCCTCCGAAGCCGTTAAAAGAAATTACAGTAACCATGATAATAGACAATGCAACGAATTATCAGAAAACTGTCAGATTGAACCTGAATAACAAATAAATTGAAAACAATTAAGGCATACCGATGTTAAATACTTTTGACAGAAGTAAAAAAGTACTTTCAGATTCAGATTCAGATTCAAATGTTATTGTCTACTTTAAGAAACACAGAAATTTGCCCTCCACTAGCAGGACATAACAATGACACATTCCTTCAAATGTGTGATTTTTGTTGTCAAAAGACCATGGGACAAAATAATATTCATGTTGGACATGTTGGTGAATAACAATAGAAGGGATACTGAACTGCTATCATTATATAATATAGCTATATCATTTAAGGCCATTAGAGTCTACTCATTCCATGCTCTCTTTCAACTACAGCATGCTTAAGGAATATCAATCTGGACTATGTAGGGACAGTAAGGGCAGTAAGGAATTAAAGTTATCCTCAATCCGCTGAGGTATCCATCCCCCTCAACATGTGTAGCTTTAAGCTGTAAATCTATTACTATTGATAATGTTGTTATTAAACGCAGAGGGTTATAAGAGTTGTATTCTTTCCCCAATTTATCACTGAGCAATAATGAAAAACCATTATCCTATCTAAAATTAAAAATTAACCTATTCCTAATTCCTCTGCTTTTCAGGGTTGCTGGCTGGAAGAAAGACTTGAACAGTCAGTTGTACGGTAAGCTACATGTGGGTGATAAACTGCGTCAAATTAATACCCAAGTAGTGACATCAGCAGAACTTGCCATGGAATTCATCCGAACAACAGCTATCGATAAGGTAATAATTCTAGTTTGAAAATGATATATCCTATATATACTCAGATTATAGCTGAATATCATCCAATACTCTAAAATCCTTCTTTTTTCTCATTTAATTTTATATTTCTTTAAAGCTAAAATATTATACCCAGGTGCAATTATAGACGAGTAATTGGGTGGGGGGGGGGGCTTGGGACGGCTGGAAGAGATTTGGGGAGCTTGCTGGTTCTTGCATTAATTTGTTTCATGTAACCTCGCTTAAATTCATTTAAAATTGTGCAACTTTTTTATTTTGAGGGGGGGGGGGCTTGACCATATTATAGTTTCCACTTTTCTTTTAGGGCTGTTCCTGATTAAGCTTTCCGGAATGATAAATGGACTCTAAGGGATTCAAAATTTAAATAGAATGATTTATCACACGTCACATTACAGCCAGGATCAATCTCAGTGTTTAATGTAGTTGTAAAGGTAGAATAATATTGGAATTACAATAAAATGTGTCATTTGTTTTCTCTATCCTACAGATAGAAATCACACTGTATCGGTTACCACATGCAAACATACTGAACCTTAACAGATCGAATACCAGTAAACAGTGGGGTATACATCTCAAGTCTCACATCGAGGTAGGCACAACGTAACTTTTTTCTACCCAGGGTGACCAAATCGTCATAAATAAATAAATGTGAATGAAGCCTTTGTGAAAACCAATCTATTGAATAAAAAATTATGATCGTTTGAAGAATATGCTATAATAAAATGAATCGTGTTCATTTTCGTGACAAAAAAAACTTTGAGTTTGTAAAATAAAACAATGTCAATTAGACATTCAACGAGTAATAGTGGCTAATTTTGGTAAAATAAAAGTGTTAAGGTGTACAAACACGATATCGAAAGATATGTAGGTTCATGAGGAGAAACACAAGTTGTTTATACCAGCTTCTGAATTCAGGGGGCTATAATTTTAAGATACTAACGTCAAACTGTGATTCAATGTATGATGTTTGCTCTTTCCTTGTTTAAACTATAACAGCTGTACAGTGAATATGACATTTGTTTAATTCATTCGTGGTCTCTGGCAGATTAAATCGCTGACGGATGGTCCTGCTGTAACAGAGGGACTTACACCAAAAGCTAAGGCTTCCTTCTCAGGAAAACCTTGTGACTGGGTCATCACCGAGATCAGTCACCAACGCGTTCCTCTCGTTAAGAGTGGAAAAAATCAGGTAAATAAAATAATTTTGTAAAGTACCGTTTATTAAACTTTTGAGGAACTAAACTTGCATGAGTACCAAAGGGAATAACTATAGCATTAGAGTAGGACCTTCATTCTTTAGATATGGGTTTTCCCTACCTTTTTCTTGTATTTTTTTTTATTTGTTTGGCTTCCTAATCGAACCGTTCTAACGATTTTCAAAATGTTTAGTTCAATCAACTGTGATTTATTTGAAGTTAAATTACTTTGCCTTTTATGCTTTAATACTAAACCTATCGTTCCGCCTCGATCGAAGGTTTTCATATTATTTAATAACTTTCAATTCAATTCAATTCAATTCACATTTATGTGGAAAAAGATAAAAACTAAAAACGAAATCATTACAAATACCGGGATTGCTAACATAAGTTAAAAACTTATTAACAAGCTATCCCAAACATAAAAAGATACAGATACAATACAATACAATACAATAATTATAATGTTACATACTAAAAGAAATATTAATCCATTATGTATTTCAATAATTCAATAAGTGGCAGGTAATGTTCTTTTCAGTTTCAGTTTAAATGCGTTGTTGTTCGTAACACCATTTAAATGACTAAACATGGAGTTCCATTAAATATGAGGACCTTCATATCTTTTTTCATATTTTTTTTGCCAAAGTGAGTTATTGAATTTTGGTAGATGGAAGTCATCCTTTTTCTTGTATTAAATTAGTGGACATCCGAGTTCAAACAAAAACTGTCATAAAATGTTACTGGTAACAGAGCATTTTTGAGTTTGTACATATATAATGAGGTACCTTGAGAAAGAATATCTGGAGGTTTGAGTAATTTTTAAAGACTTAAACAATGGGGAGGTATGCGCCTTGAGGGAAGCGTTGCAGCAGTAAACCGAAGTTGATTTGTTTACATGATAATCATTAGAACTATTATTTATGACAGGTATCTTGTTTTCTCGTTGTTGTTGACAATTTGTAGGATTTAGTGAAAGCTGAACTCGAAGAGGACCATTCAGTAGTCCCATTGGTAGTACAACCTCATGACTTCGTCAAGAAACTTGCTGAAGCTATTGAGAAGAAAAGAGGCTCTCAGTTCTACTGAAAGTCGTCACCCTCGATGAGCCTAGCTAGACGCAATCAGTCGATCACGGGCTCGACATCGTTAGCGGCTTTCCTTGTCATCTTGAGGCAGAGCTACGTCTTACTTGCCGTTATATCTGCCATTTTGAAGAGATCACAGAATGTGATAGAGTGGATTTTAACGTGTGATGATCAAAGAGATCAGCACAAAGTCAATCCCATTCAGGGTTGATGGTGATGCAAGAGTGCACTCTGTTATTACCAGTCCATGAGTTGATGCTTGTGGTCTCAGAAGGTTCTAATATTGCTCTAAACTTGTGCCACATATTGGTGACTGTGATTTTGATTTCACACGTTAATGAAATGTGCCTTCTTACAGGACAATGTTAACAGTAAGAAGAAAATAATTAATTAACGAACACCTAAAATACAGAGCACATTCGAGAGGTTTGACAGTCGCAGATTGCGGTCAAAATCTATACCAGTAAAGTCTCGCGATGAAATCATTATTATCACAAACAACATCCTCCTTATACCATCAATACATATTTCTGAAAAATGTAACTACATTTTGGAAGTTTTTTCACTGGGATGTTAGAAAAACAATGCATGATGGTTCACAACACCTATGTGGCGTAATATTTCTGTTTTTAAAAGCATTTAAAGGCTCAGTACATTATATCGTTGACAGTACAAAAGTTTGAATACACTGTACACTGTCGCTCATAAAGTTGGCCTTTTTCTTGGCTCATTTCTTGAAATGATTGTTATTGTGTATGTGGCATTTTATGAGTTGTGTCATATGTGATCGTGATTGTGCTTATTTAATCTTTGGCATACCAGAGTAGCAAATACCAAAGATCTTCATATCATTTCGTGTCCCTGTAATTGAAATATTATCATTTGATAATATATATGAATTTGTACACATAACCCTAATATCGAAGCAGGGTATCGCAATCCTGTAAAAAAATATATAATCTTAATGGTTCATATATGTATGTTATATCTCATATATTCAAGTCGCATAAAACGTAATTATACACACTGGTACATCGTGTACTCAGATTAGTGATGGCATGTGTTTACAGAAAAAAAGAAAACTCTAATTATTTTGGTGCTCATATACTTGGAAAGCCGCAGAGTGTAAAACTTAGAAAAAGTAGCATAATATAGATAATATCTAGACATACTAGTTTGATATACTGAGTCATGTCAGCCACAATACAATTTATGAGTTATGGTCAGTTATGAGTCAGGTTATTTGATTTTATAATTTAGCAAGTTTTTACAATAAATACTAATCTACTGTAAGTAAAGATGGTGAAAAGATGTTTGTTATTTCCACATACAACATTTATCGCATATAACACCAAAAAACATCTTGTAAAACAAATATCATTCAAGAGCCTTGCTACTCCCCGATCACCAAGAAGAGTCATGGCAGTACAAGCTGGAAAATAATTCACATATTGTAATGAGTTATTAACCTTAATTGATGATTTAGTCTAAAAATGAATGCCAATCTGAAAAGCTTTGTTGTTCCTACATTGATTACATTGTGAACATCGGTTTCAAAGCTTTCTTACTGCTTTAATAATAGAATCGGACAGAGTATGGCTGTGCAATGATCAAAATCCAGACGTTTAAGCTTTATGTTACAATGACCTTGCTTGGCACAAAATGACAACTTAATGAGGGTCTCTATACTGCATGGCCCTTACATGAAGGTGTTAACGCATTTAGTGAGCTTCTAATATCTTGTTCTTTGTGCCGAAATTGTACAATGCATTGATAATATATTAGTGGATAGACAATTATTTTCAAAATATTTATGTATTCTGTTTCATGGTTATTTGTAGATTGTAATAGATTGCTGTATTTATTTCTAAATGTGTTTATAGATGTTCATGTTGCCAATTTCCCCTTGTATGTTGTAAATGCCGATATGAAATATGAAGAAAAAAATCAGATACTGTTCATAAAAACTAGAATCTCTCAGTTAAATATCTTTACTTATGATATCAAGCTTGTGAATATATGACAGTGTACATGAAATATATAGGTCTAATCTGTTAATAGTCTGCTAAACATGAAGGGGCAAATTGGTAAGTTCCCTAAAGAGGAGAGTATGTGAACTGACTTATGTAAAACGTGCATGTAGATCTGTATACTGCTTAGTCAAACTGTTAAGATATTCTAATATTGAGATCAATGCCTGTACAGACCATTGTACAAACCTTCACTTCATCTGATAGTCGTTTGCGAGTCATAAAGGCATGGATTTTAGTCAAATTTTTCATTTATTAGTAATAAAAAGTTTAAGAATAAAGGCTAATAAACTATAATCTGTCATTGTGACATATGTAGAAGTTATGAGAGCTGAATGTGTTTTGTGGATGTAGTATCAGATAGGTCAAAACTTAGACCTTAAACTTGAGGTTAACGTGCACTTATATAAATGTAAATCTATTCGGCGGGCATCTATTATTTTCCAATCTTATGGCGGGTACATGACTCTTGTTATAACCAGATTACATACAGGAATTTATTGATTTCAACTTTGCATTTATTTGTAAAAAGTTGTTAGTTGATTGTGAAAAGGCAATGTAATCATTTTTATTCAAAGTGCTGGTTCACATTAAATAATATTTTGATACGTGGATATAAACTTGTTTGTCTCATTTCTTTTGAACATATTCGCCTTTAAACCTGATTTCGAGAGAAAGTGTGACATTTTCAGAGGTAGATGTGGATTGTATTAATAAACGGTGACACAAAGAATTCCCTATTATATACATGAGTCCGGCCATGCCCACATTATGCTAGATTTAGTTTGATCATTGAAACTAAAAACTTGAAGAACTTATAAAGAATATATCTATAATTAATTGAAACTTTCATTAATCCACGATATGGTTTAGGTTTTCTTAGAAAATGGTCGCAGTGTCTTCATAAATCAGGAATTCTAGCCGGTGAGGTTGAATAATAATAATTAATTGTCAACCTCAATGCCTCCATATTTAGAATTCAATTTTTTTTCTCTTTTTCTCTCTTTTTTTCTCTGTCTCTCCCTCCCCCTCTCCCTCTCTCTCTCTCTCTCTCTTATCCCCTCTCTCCACATCCCCCTCTCTCTCTATTTAACATGTATTTGTGAACCAACATTTTATGTACAGCCACAGAATTTTCTAATTTCTTGAGGAATTCCATTTTCACCCATAAAAATAGAAAGAGTTTTTTTCATTCCGGTTTGATCATTTTCTTGACTTTACAACAAAAAAAAACAGTTTTCGAAAATTGTAAAAAAAAGACAAGATGATTGTTGTTAGTTTAGTATGCAGTGTACTTCACTTTTTTCATGTCCACCGGATCTACCTCTTATTTTGTTTACTTATCGTATCCCCTCTGTCGCTACATTTGTATCATCCACCTTCCAATCATTTTGTTCACATTTTATTTTCATTACTTCCTTCTTCTAAAAAATATGACATGAATAATGATTGTTGTACTTTGCTATTAATGTATTTATATCAAGTAATTTTAAATCCTACTAAAAATAGTCCTGTTTCTTAGAACAATAAATATCTTTTTAATTTCAATTTCAATATTGAATAAAGAAAACATGAGTGAGTGTGGTTTGGATACTCAATTATATACATACAAAAAGAGTTGAATTGAAAAAGGTGACTTAAATAAGCTTAACACTTTTCTTACCAGTTACCACTATCTTCATCATCCCCAAACATAACTTTAATAGCTGTGCTACTTATAGGCGTTCTTATCGGTCATCTATATATCCTTCTTGAGGATTAAGACCGGGATCAGAACATAATCAGATACAGAATGTGAGAATGTGGTTTATTCGTGATAGATGAAGTTTATATCTTCTCAGAGCTTTACCGATCAATGTAAAGAGTCGGAGCGATCGATCAGTAACTTTATGAGAAGATATAAACTATATACTATCAAGTATACATTCTATTCTCGCAATCTTATCATACAAAGAGGTAAGAAAACCATATTTCAACTTTATGGGCAATATTACAGATTCGAAAACTGTAGAGCTTGGTGAATGCCCTTGAAAACATCACACCCGCCACTTACGCTGTATGAACAAAATGAGTTATTGAACAAAGGCAGTGAACAAGAACGAGTAAATACCCCAAAAATATGTTATTGTCAAAAAATAATCGAACAGTCCCTAAGATTGCTTCGTAAAACTTCCTCATTCGAGGGGAAATTTTCTCATTTCGTTCACAATCAGGTTCGGAGCAACAACCGAAAGACAAGCATCGCTCCAACTACAAACTAATCAATATAGTGGAGCTCTTGATTCAACAGCACTTTACTATCAGGAGAGTCAATGTTGAGTTCAGATTTCTACAGCATTTGGTGATGACAATGATTCCTATCCTTGGTGTGCATGGACAGTTATTTCAGCTTTTTACTTGAAGAAGAAGAGGATTTGAAGGTCTTTCAGGTCATCGCTTAAATAGGGGTAAGCTAACAAATGAAACTAACGGAATAATTTTACTTCATCTTCAAGAGATGAATCTTACTTACGGGCGCTGTGATAAGAATCAATTATCTTGGCAGGAAATGCAAGTTATAAACATAATAATAAATGTCTATGACACTTTAATCAACATGACAAAAATAATGATGAAGGTGGTCCTCATGATGATGATGATCATCATCATTATGCAGGTGTTGGTGATAATATTGATGATGATGGTGATGATGATGGTATGGTGGAGATGATGGTGATGGTATTAAAGATGATGATGATGATGATGATGATGATGGTGATGATATTAATGATGATGGTGATTAGGGTGATGATAATGATGATGATTATGTGGATGATGGTGATGATGATGGTAATAATGATGATGATGACGATGATGACGATGATGATGATGATAATGATGATTATGATAATTATTAAGACAATGATCATGACTACGATTATGATTATGATTATGATGATTATGATCATAATGGTATTTATGGTAATGATGATGATTTTGCTGACAATGATGATGATGGTGCGATGATGATGATGATAATAATGAAGACAAAAATAATAATGAGAATGATCGATGATAAAGAAGAAAATATAGGTAATACAAATAAATGATAATCTTCACACACTACTATTATATATATAATGAAGGAAGTAAAAGCTGGTAAACGGATCATGTGCGTCCAATGGCTAATCGATAAAGTTCACACGATCCGTGAGATTACTATATGGAAGGAGAACAGGAAATGAATAAAATTACGATAATATATATTTAAAACAAATGATTTGCAAGATATATACACAGTTTTGTCCTCATTATTACTTATGAAGCACAAATAGTTATATAATTATAAATAGTTATTACTTTTAGTGCATTGAAGCATTTAATTCTACTAGGGTCACTCGATGTAATGTTTTTAATCACAACCACAATGACAGCATATTATTGTTTACCATCTACCAAATATATTAGGGGTGAATAACCTGATTAATCATCATCCAAGGGGTATTAAGTTGTCCAAATCTTGTTGTACTACATGTAGATAAGATAACCGATGGGACCCGCTACCCCCTTGCTCAGACAGACGCATGCTTGCAGTGGAAATTACCCGAGATATCTGGGGAACGCCGTCGGAGCCGTTTGTCTAGGGATAGTTATCCGGATTGATTTTTTGAATAGTGGTCTGGAGTTAAATACATGTGGGTACAAAATTGCAGGGGCTTTTTTCGGTGGTGGTTTCCGGATTGTGGCCCAGGTTATTTGGTTGAAATATCCACTTCAATACTCCCCCTCCCCCCCCCCCCCCCCCCCAACTCAACACACACTCAAACACACAAAATACTATTATATAGCTCTTTATGAATCAAGATCAAAGAAAATAATTGTAAAATAAATGTTAATGTATATATTTTTGGGGGGGAGGGAGGGGGAGGGGCAGTTGTGGGAGATAATCAATACCAGATATTGCTTTCAAGCAGCATTATTGGTTAATGACCACAATTTTTTTTTAAGTGCATGCAAATGTACCCATTTCAGACGTTAAATCTGACTAGGGTCCTTACTGCACCTAGCTATATTATGTTTGGTCTTCAAGTAGATTTAGCAAGTAGAGAAGCAATACGAGGTTCCTTACTGCACCTATATGTTGCTATAGATATATTAGTTTCAAGTCGATTTAACCAATAGAGAAGCTATACTAGAACCCAGACTGCACCTAACTTTACCAACTTAAAATGGAAATTCAAAGAAAATCACAAATATGTCAACTAATGTATCACTAGAAACTGGTAAGCTAACAGATGGCCATCGTACAAGTTTTAGGTCAACTACATATCGGGTGATTTATACAAATACAAATACAATCACCTCCATAGCATCTAGGAAATACGAGAGATTCGCCAGAAAAATAATGATGTTTTGATGACGTCGCATAAGGGACCAATACTGCCCAAGCAGACGACATCCCATAAAGAATGAACATATTTTTGCAAAGCTATTATTTCTCAAATTATAATGATTTTAGTGTATATACATGTAATGGCATTTCAAACCATTCAAAAGGGGATATGAAACCGATTCTAATAACTAAAATATTTTGTTTGTAAATACACAGGATAGGGGTTAATTAAAAATCAAAGAAACCAGACTTTCAAATTGAAAAACCCCCGGAATGATATTAAGGACTGCATTTGTTCCCTCTTGAAACGCCGAACATACGGCGGTGTGTGCAATGGCGTCTTATTTTATTTACAAGCGACAGATTCCTTTATTTTTGTATTGCTGCATTTTTCATCAAAATAAAACTATGCGCGGGGCTTAGAGTGAGGCAATATATTATACATTGGGCCTGACGGAAGAGAAGTAAGAGAAAGAACTCAAGAGAAGATAAAAAAATAGGCACTGAAAATGTGTGAGATTTCATGGGACATCGTCTGATTGTGCAAATCATGTCCATCCTGTGATCTCACACATCTCATCAGCGTTTGGAGAGCTCTTCAGGTGCTATGCCGGGGCTGTGTTTAAGCGTTTTGTAATTTATAATAATCATTACTTCGAATGTTTCCAAGCATTGAATTTTGAAAGCCTTGTAGAATAAAGGTTTCAAATTTGCAATATTGAAAATTAAGTTAGTTTTTAAAATCAATGAATATCTACTTTAACATAATCTTACTGATTGAAATTGTTCAAGAATTGAAAGTCGAAGTAGAATCTGTTTGCGTTGAAAAGAAAATTGATACATGTATGTTGTATTTTATATTAAGTAACGACAATAATATAATAACAATCGAAGGGGACGTCGGGATTTATATTTTAATTAATGTGGTAGAGACTTTTAACATGTGTGAAAGGTGAAAAAGAAGAAAAAAAACTTAAAGCAAGTAGGAATAAAGCAACTTTTATAAAGCGTTGTATATGTCCACAGTCTCTGACTAGCAGCCAGTGTCGTAGCTACATGGCGCACGGGTCCACGCACATCCTCCTCTTCCGAGTGGTGACACAAGAATTAACAAGTGAGCTTACTTGGTCACAACAGTGCGGAACTATTTGTTCTTAACTAGTCTTCCCAGTAAATTAGAATTATAAGAACGGTATAAACCATCTTGTTATGAACTAAATTCAAACTATTCCAACGAAAAGCTTTTACCAGCTATACAATCTATCAACAGGCATGAGAGTGATTTCGTAGGTAGCAGTAGTCTGTTTTAATAGTTCCTTTTAATATTTCAACATATCTTGCTATGTCATTATCTTGTTTGAAGGTTAATATTGACCAGGTATTGACCAAGGATGTATACCTAACGCACATATGATTTTTGAAAGTAAAAAAGGAAGTCATTCAAAGAAATTCATCATTGTTACCCGACAGAAAAGAGGGGGACACTTCCCTACGTGGTTTTGATTCTATTTCAGGTTCGTCCATCAAACTACACGAATATGACCGACATTTAATTTGATATGTCTTTATGCAGCATTATAATACGAAGCAAACCAGACGACGGACGTGTCTATCAATAATGATATGCTATTTTGTCCCAAAATCACAATTTGCAAGTTCATATTTCTGAAACGGAACTAGCAGGGTTTTATTCAACACAATGGTCCTTATTTGTTTAATGACATGAAAAATTATTTCACAATAGATTGTGTAATGTGTATTTCCCCCTTTCAACCGCCGCTGTTATGACACACTCTCTCCCTCACTCTCTCTCTCCCTCTCCCCCTTTCAAAGACACACACACGCAAACACACATTCTCTAATGTTCGTTCCCTTTCTGATAACAAATAAGTTACTTCATACATGTGATTTTTAAGGAATTTCAGGGAATTTTATTCAACCTCCAGTGGAGAAAAAAAATCGTATACCGCAGGATGTGTCCTAGCATAGTCATTTCCTTGACTTAATGGTTCGAATCCCAGTCGGCACGAAAGTCCTTTGGCAAGCCATTAATCCAGGTGCAAGCCAATTGTTGAGGTAATACAAACATTTGCAGGGCTCTTCTGAAGAACAACATTGATGTTGATAAGTCTTTCCTTGGTTTACTCATATATTTGAATTTTTGTATTATTTTTGTTATTATTATTATCATTATTATTACTGTTATTATGATTATTATGATCATTATTGTTATCAATTATTATCATTATCATCATTATTATTAATCTCGTATTCATAAATCATAATATATATTTTTTTTTACGTGAAACAAATCACAGTGGCTCTTATACAATTTATCTCAAGTAAATATTTGTCTAGATTTAGTTATGAACCACATAAATAAACTTATTGGCTAATTGAATTCTTCTGCAGGAGTGAAAAGTGAGACAATGGATGAAGAGACTCAAGATAAAATCCATGAGGGATATCTCATCACAGGAGAGCAGAAGAATGTCGATGGAGGATCAACTGTCGATTTCAAGGTAAGAAAAAGGGTCCCCCCCCCCCCGCTCCCCCTCGCTTAGCCCCTAGCTATATGGTGTACTATGGAAATACCCCATTGCTGTTATGGATCTTTCTTTTTTTCTTTTCTTTTTTTAGTTGCAATATTTCCCACCATTGCTGTGTTTTCTTAAATCAGTCATATTAAGAGAGCGATGAAAATCCATTAAGCACGATGAGAGTCCAGCAGGAAACACATAAATCTGGGTCTGTATAAAAAATATAATTTTTTTTTTTTTTTTTAATCATTATTGTTTTAAATCAGATAATTACAAGCGGATAGATTTCCTAAGTATTAGAAGTACAAACGTAACTGTCCTTCTTGGACATCATTCATTCCATCCAAGTAATACAGTTTCTTTAAAGAATGTCCAATTGCACTGATGCTAATGAATTTTGACTATCAAAATAAATCAAGATGTTTATTAATTTGTTTATGAAACAAACTAATCAGACAGGAAAGGGTTTATTCAAAATATGACAAGTTGATAATTTATTCATTTTTTTTCCAAACCCAAACGCATACACTGGAAGCGGAAAAATGAAGTTCTCGTTTCCATTTTATGGCCAAAAAAAAATGTTAATTACATACGAAACCGAAAATAACAATTATGTATATCAATGCTGCAATAGTATCACGCTGCTATAAGTATTTTTTTAGTATACAATAATATTTCATATTAAAAAATGCATTGAGCTTTATTAGGGTAACTTGAACATTGATCTATAGCGTTGATTGGTCCGCGCATGCCAGCTTGATAAATTTAACTTCGAATAAATCCATTTCCTGTTACAAAACAATGAACTTTTTGGCTCATCTATTATACAGTACGGTCCATATAAATTATAAAGGCCATGTATGATTATTTTGTAAATTCATTTGTTGATGTAATTTGATGTCATTTCATTGTATCTTTATAATTAGTCCGAGTTACTCAAAGTAATACAATTGATAACATTTCTAAAAATAATCACTTTTTTTTTAAATTGATGTATTTATACAAATAATCACTTATTCTACTGTAATGTATTTTATTCTCGAAATATCAACACAATATTTCATTTCATTTATTTTATTTTCCACATTAATAAAACAGAAAATTATACAAGGTAAGTAAATAAATTGTACAGATTTGACACATGAAGCAAATGAAAAACAGATACATTACAAATAAAAGAACAAGAAAAAACCTACATCGGTTAACAAACATCAAACATTAAAACATTACAAAAATAAAATAATGTAGACAGGGCTAGAAAAAGCGAAGCTTATCGAGTCTAGCCTCAGTAGCAACGAAGGGAAAGTCTACCCTTCAAAAGTTTGGTAGTTTAAATTGACCTGATGAAAAACATAATTGTGATTTGAAACAAAATATTTGTTTTATAAATTAAAATGACTATTTAGAATTGCAAAGAGTTTCAGTTGTTTTATTTTGGGTGTTATATTTTGATACCATGCCACTATAAGTGTTTTATTGTCTAAATAGTGAAACAAAATTGGCTTCCTTTACAAATTTCGAATCAAAATGATACTCACAAAAGTGCATTCCCTTTATTTAACATCAGACAAATACACAAATTTAGACCTCCCCATCGGGTAATGGAAAGTACAACTGAGCTACAGAGGGAAGTAGGTCTATGACGAACTAGCTGTTTTATTGACCACATGAACAATAGTTAAACATCAGGAATTGTGTGAATATTTTTTCAAAGTTAAGGCCCGGTCTCACCGCCCGAACTTTGCTGGAGCGTTCCTGGAGCGGTAAAAAAAAATTCATCACCGCTCGTAACCGTTCACCACCGTTTAACAGAAGTTGGCCCCCGTTAAGGCAACGCCGTATAAGGCCCGGTCACACAGCCTTTCGCGTCTGTATCGCGGGTAAAATTTCGCGATTTTTTTTTGCCCGCGGTTTACCCGTGGTATGCCCGCGGAACAGACGCCGGCGACTGTTCCGCGTCCTTATCGCGGGTGAAGCGCGGCGGTACCGCGGCCTACCACGCTTACACGCGGTACACACGCTAATGCACGTGATAACAACGCGGTACAGACGCGGAACAAACGTGCTATGACCGTGCTCCACCCGCGATTACCCGCTAAAATTTCGCGTCCAATTCCGCGTGTAACCACGTCTTAACCGCGGCCGTAGCACGTCCTAGCACGTTCGTTCCGCGTCTGTACCGCGTCTTTACCGCGTGTGTACCACGTGTACCACGTGTACCGCCCGCGATTACCCGCGGTCTAAATTTTTGGGCAGCCCAAAACTTTTTCGCGCGGCCAACCGCGTGTGAATTTCTTACCGCGTGTAACGACGGGTAAAGTACGGCTGTATCGCGTCTTTATCGCGACCTCAAAGCGTCCAACAGCGTCTGCTTCACGGGCAGAAATTTTTGGCCGTGATTCGGCCGCGATACGCCCGTGGAGGGCTGTGTGACCGGGCCTATACGCTCGGCCACCGCTGATGGTCCCTCCTACCGCTCCGAAAGTTTTGAGCTGCACAAAATATTGCGAGCGGTGAGGAGCGGGCAATTTTCCGCTCCGGCAAAGTTCACCACCGCTCCAACAACGCCCAGTCAAAGTTTGGCACCGCTAGACGCAAGTTCGTGGACGCTTTGGTCCGCTAGGCCAACGCAGAAATCTTGAACGCTGGACCACCGCTGCTTCGCCAGCTTTGCCCGGGCGGTGATTAAACGTTGCACAAACTTTGGTGGAGCGGTTGTAAGCGTTTTACGAGCGGACACGGGATTGCTGGAACGGTGTCGGGCGTTGAAGCAGCGATCCATTGCGGTGATGAACTTTGGTTTGGCGTTGGTATGGAGGCGTCACCGCTAAACCAACGCTAAAGCAACGCCGGCTTCAGCGGTGCACCGCTAAGGCAACGCCCTTTTTTCGATTTGTTTCCCATTTTGTGCGCGGTGACGAGCGTTGTCGAAATTCGGCCCCCTCTCCCTACCGTTCAAGGAACGCTCTAACAAAGTGCAGGCGGTTAGACCGGGCCTTAAACCAGATATTGTCGTTTTACCGGTTTTAAGTATTTTGACTCGTCCTGTATATTACAGTTTATGAGTGCATATTTGTACTCTCTGTGTAATTAGATCATTTGGCAATTATTTATTTATGATGAATAATATCGAAGATATAAAGTAACCCTTCCCTTTTACATTCCCCAAAATCAATTCATGTTCGACTGATGAAAACATGCCCATTCCAGGTCCATGTTATACCCCATAGCTCACTGAACCGCTACAGTAGAAGAATCAAGGTAGCTGCATAATTGAACCCTTGTTCAGGTGCAGCTCTGACAGCCTATTCATGGCAGTAGAGGCCCGGCCCCCCCACTCAGGTTTCAAAATGACCGCATGCGTGTTGCCAAAATGTCCGGTAAAGGGGTACTTTTCGTGCAACAAAGTCCGGCCCGAGAAATGTAAAAAAAGGGGGTGTATTTGACTTTCACCCGGAGATTTCTTTAAAAAGGGGGTGTTTTTCTCTCATCTCTTTGTAATTAAAAAAGGGGGTTATAAAATATCTTGAAGTTGAACATAGAAAAATTGATGAAACCCCGCGATCAGATTTCAGAAATTCCTGCTAGTTTTGAAAGCTCATTCAGGATTATTTCATGAGTAAAAACATTGAGTCCCATGCACTCCCTTCCCAGTACGGCGGCAGTACGGACTTCTAAAAATCTGTGTGAGAGAGAGAGAGAGAGAGAGATAACAACAGAACGTATAGTCTGTACGGCGCATCCGCTAGCTGCACCTCAGCATGTATATCGGGCTAGGCTCGGCATCAAGCCGGGGCATGAAGATGGGGTACGTTATGAGGCGTGGGCCCTGCCAAAATTGTCATGATTGCGACGTCTTTGAGCAGGACCCACAGTCTCCTCGTTGTGGATATTGTGGCTGTCTACCTGTGGCTCACAGGGTGGCACGTTCAGGTGAGTAGTTTGATCGCAATAGTAACACTTTCAAACTCATTTTCCAACACCCATGAAAATGAATATGTGGGACTTGGATCTAGACCTATTTAGTTTTGTACTGAAGTGTAGGCTACCCTAATTCACACACAGCTGCGTTACTACTATCGTTTAAAGGGATTGGATCGCCAGTTTCCATGTGCAGAAGGCCATAATTCGCTGACACCAGACTTGGTGGAAATACCATTAATGGGGGTACAAATTTGCAAACAGCAAACCCATAGTCCAGTCAAGAATTACCCCCTAATCTCTCGGAGAGCTCGAGAGTCTTCGGGCAAATCAAAGCATTACATAAGGTCCAATGGTCATAAAACTCAAGGCTAACCCTGGTGATTGACAACACCTGTTATTGGGTAAACACCCGAACGTACGGTGTAGAATTCCCCATGAGAGCCGACTACTCAGTGACTTTAACAATGTAGTCTGAGATGCAAGGCCCTACAGTACATGTTATCAGTGTCTGTGATATGGTGTAATATTGAAGCCCTAAAAAGAATTGTGCTTCAAAATGATCAAGAAGAAGAACTTGAAGAAGTGCCAACCAGTAATGACAACTTTATCTGAGATGAGAGGGAGGGGGGGGGGAGGTGTCTGCATGTCCTGAGATAGGGGGGTACATTGAGCAGTGTTCCGGATTAAGGGGGTACATTGAGCAGTGTTCCGGATTTAGGGGGGTCTCCAAGGCAGGAAAAGCCCGTGAAAAGCCCGCGAAAGGGGGGTTCGGAAATGTTGGCAGTACTCAGATAGGGGGTCTTTTCAAAAAGAGGGTACAAGCATACGCGTACCCTAAATAACACTAAGTGGGGGGGCCGGGAGTAGAGGTTACATTGCCACCTCTATCTCGCGGCTCAATGCTTCAACCATTTAACTCGGGCAAATGCCTTTGTGAACCCTTTCAGGGATGGTTATTTTGATGTAGATTAGGACCATTATGTATATCGTAAAGGGTGTATATGTACGATTATCCCACAGGTTAACAAAAATCATCCTTTCTTTGAATAAACTAAGTTTATTCTTTTTCCACTGAAATTCATAACATCCTGCAATTTTCCATAGATTAAAAACATTCATTCCAATAATAGTAATAATTATAATAATGATAATGATAATAATAGAAACGATAACAACAACAATGATAATATGTTAATAATTTGTCATATTTTTCCACTAAATTCCCGTTATTTTTGTCTGTTTATATTATCGTATTTTGCTGTCACCGTAATCAAAGTAAAAGAGCTGCTTGCGCTGCATCTCTTCTCTATTTGCATTAAGTGCTCAAAGCCTTCAAATAGTTCCTTCATACTGGTAACGATTTCACACCTTGGTGGAGAGTGGTATTAAGTGTTGATTAATGTCTTGCCAAATGGCAATAGTGCCACGGAGGGACTCGAATGTCGAACTATGTGATCCTTACTCCGAAGAAATATCCGCTAGACCTGGACACCTCTCCTTTATTTATAACACGATATAACCGATATCAGAAGAATATCTATCATCAAAAGCTCCTGCATCATTATCCTTGTAACTGGATTTAAAAACAGGAAATAAGGTTTCTTCTTTACCTGGGAGTACATATAGAACAAAAAGAAATCCTTGCATGCGAGACGATGGCGAATTGGCAATCAAAGGCATTCTGCATCATGCCAGGTTATTTCCCACTCTCTATTTGTTATCAAGCGGCAGACGTAAATTAATGTCATTTATGTAGCCGTCGCCATATAATACATGAAATGTAATGTAAAGAAATGTTGGGCACCCGATTTCTACAATGCATCCATTGAAACCGAATTCGCCTTGACAAAGCTATCACAACATGACGATTTTTCTATTTCTTTGATTTATTACTATCAAAATAGAAACGGAACATGTTCTACTTCGTTCTCTGGAAGCGTGGAAAACATCTTTACAATCTAGAAGGTTTTACAAACGAAACGGCGTTCAAAGGGAAGAGGAAAGGCTCTCTTAATAATTTTGGAGGTAGAAAGAAATCAGTCAGTTCTGGTAGCATCCCATCTTACATTATGACGTCAAAGGTCAACGTTCAATGTGTGGACATGAAGATAGGTCGAAAGACAAATCATGTGATCATTCTCATACACGCCAAGATTCCCTATTACTTCAAAACACTGAAAGAGTAAGTGTGACAATTAGCAATTGTATTCAGCTTAAGTATATATATTTTAAATAGCAATGTAATGTTCCGCCTATATGGACGCCTTCTAATGATTTAATTAAACACTGCAAAAACTAATACAATTGATGATGATTCAATCAGGAAAAATCTATACAGAAAGATTCTACAATTAAACAATTTTGAATTTTGTTGTTGGATATATGTTGAGGAATGTATGATGTGGTCTTCTGTAGACACAAATATGCCTTCACCCTTAGGTTCCTCTCGCATTTCTTAAATACTTTTGTTGTGTAATATCAGGAATGTTATATCTGCTCCCTTTGAAAAACCTTTTAAATATTAAAGATATGAGTTCTGAAGGGAAGAATATTTATACTTGATGGATTATCCTCCAAAGTACCCCTCGTTGAATTTTAGCTGGAGGTGGTGGTGTTGGTGGTGGACGTCATAGGGGGAGAGGGGCCAATGAGAAGGGCTTCCTTAAATTTAGTAACATCCCTTTTTTTTTCAAAAACGGGTCTTAACTGTTTTTTCTGATATCACAATGCTCCAGTTTTCTACAAGGTATTGAACTTGCATGATTGAATGTTATTCTATAATTTATTATTTTGATTCCTCGATAGGCAAGACATCAAACCTTGGTTTGAAGCTTTTTCCCGTGTATCTACTGACATGGAGATGATGGAAACAGACCGAAAACCTTCAGAAGATGTGATTCGTCGTATGAAGCATCCTGTAAGTCAGCTACAGTGTTTTCTTTCATGAAGATGATGACGATAATAAGTAATAACATTGATAATAATGACAATGATAGCAATGATATTAATAATGATAATGATAGCAATTATAATAATAAACATAATCCCTATTCCATTTCAGAACCACAATAGCATGGTGAGTAGGGACAGCGGTCGAGGTTCATTTGCATCCTCCGTGCGATGGTCGCAAGATTCGTCTGATAGTCGTAATAGTGACATCATCAGTAGCTGTCCTCCATCACCATCGTTCATCCCGAATAACATCGTGTTCGAGATGGATGAAACGGAGGACCACGGGGAGGACGATGATGAAGATCGCATCACATCATTATCATCAGGGCAGAACACACGACGAAGACTCACAAAGTCGGTTATCTACAGCAGGTTAGAAAAAAAAGGTAGGTTCTACTCAATAAAGTATTACATGTCAATTAAGATAAACTCTCTACTTTTACACATGGACAATATTTCGTTTAACCAAATTTTAAAATAATGACATAACGATAGCAAAAATTTGTTAACGTGCGAACGCATGAAAAGATTGTCAGAAACTATATCATGCAATATATAATTATTACATATCAATGAAAATCATCCTAATTTTATCAATCGTATTCCACGAAAGATTATGTGAACACTGCAAATACTTTGGATGTCCACATCAAAAGAATGTCAGAAACTAAAGCATCCCATGCAGTTATCCACACAAATGAAAAATCATACTAGTTATATCAATCGTATACCGATAAACGATTGCCACACAAATGACTGAAAAATAACTGAAAACTGCAAATTGTGGGGATGTTCAGCATGACTTTTGATAGCCCGGACTCAGGGAAACATTTGCAAAACAAACTGTTATTATGTTGGTGTCGTGTCCAATTATTTCAATGAATAAGATAAAAAGAATTACACTTGATATAAAATTCAAACTTTACAAATAACACTTGCTGAAAGAAAAAAGCATAAATACAATCTAATGACAATAAGAACGGCAATGAAATTACAGAATAGTGTTTGTCTCTGCTCTCCTAGGCTCGTCTGGTGAATGTAAAAAGAAGTATGAATTCACCGAGGAGAGTCCTTTGGTCTGTGATCCTGTGAATCAACCAAGCATCAATATCGATGACGATGACGATGCTCCTCCCAGATTACAACCAAAAAGTAGGGGTCGTCGAGTTTCTGAACCAAGTAAGAATTCAACATAGCTTAATTTATATCTCTTTGCCCCTCTCTCTCCCCCTTTCTCTCTCCATCTATCTCTCAATCCCCTCCCCCTCTCTCTCTCTCTCTCTCTCTCTCTCTCTCTCTCCCTCTCTCAAACACGCACACTTTGCCTCTCTCTCTCTCGCTCTGATGATGATTTTGATATTACATATATATTTAAACAGCCAAAGACTTTAGACTTGCCCCAATCACGCTTTTTTATTAATGTTTTACTCAGACAAAAAAAAAAATGTTATTTTAATTTTGTATATACTACCCATGAAACAGATGCTTTTCATGTACATTAATCAGTATTAATGTGGCAATTCTTATTTCTAAGTTCACTTTCTATATCTATATTTAAGCACGGGATGCATTTTATCAACGTCGGGAGCAGAGCCATTCTCCCAAGCTAGACCGGGAAAGTACCTTGGAGGGGTCACCCCCTCCCTTACCAGCAAGACCCCCTTCAAGCTACTCCATGGGTCCCAGGAGGTCTGTTCCAAGCTCACTCAATCATGAACATCTCTACGAAAAGTGCAGCATAGTAAAAGAAAACATCAGGTCAGTTTATATACTGTTTAACAATTTTTTTTATTTTACATTTATTTCTATGTATTTGTTTCCCTCTCTTCGAATATCTGCTCCTCTCTTCTATTCCATTTGTCTTTGTATTATTTGTGTAATATATCATTTTGTATTGTATACTCGGGTCTACCCAACACCAGCTCAGGAGCGGTTCTAGAAGAAAAAGGAAGAGGGCGCTTTGGGGTGCTTTGGGGTTCTTGCATTAAAATTTATATTTAAAGAATATCTAGAAGCACTACTGTAAACCCTATATGATTCTACACGTTCTTTCCGGCCCGTATTACCATAGTGCTTTTGATGCAAAAACCCAGTTCCATTATGCCTGGACATACTTTTTTCGCCTTTAGTAATATGTCGCATCATATTTTACTCAACTCCCCGAAAGTTAGTTAAGTATTGCTGATTATTATTCATTATCATTAGCAGTATCTAGTATTATTATTTCAGGATTATGTTCTTCTCATATTGCTTGTGTACATGTACCTATAATGCTCATGGTTATACACGTTATATAGTTTTACCCTGTACACAATTCCGCAAAAACAACCGCACTATATTAGTTTAGTTATAAACCATTCTAACATCACTTTTCATTATATGATCAACTAATTTTCCTTCTGTATATAATTTGAATATTTTATAAACCTGCTATGAATGAATTAAAGATTCACAATGTCGATCAGTTGGGGTATGTTTGAGATACATCTCATAATATTTGTTGGGGTTGTTGTACATTCACAGCAAATTTTCTTGATATAATTTTTGATATATATCTATGTGAATATTGCCCTTAGTCACGTCACATTATTTAGATTCACATTCGATTTTTCTTTATGTGTATGTTAATTGTTTGCCTGTGAACTTTCTTAAGTAAATCTAAAAGTTCTCAGATTTCAGCTTGCTGTGATATTAACTAAACAAACCCAACTTAACCTCTCTCTTTCTATGAATAGGTACTTGATGTGGGAGCAGACAAAACAAATGGATGGCATTGTGGTTGAATTCTCTAAAGCTGAGTTACTGGATTCAATAGTCTTAATCACCATCAATAACGAAGTTTGGTATGTTTTCATATTGAATACCTTTGTTTGAATTCGGTATTTTGTTTTTTGGATATGTGTTATCTCAAATATCTGACGAAAAAAAATATATACCAAGTTTTAAATAAGTGAAATATTTGATTAACCATTTAGGCTATTTAAAATGGCGTCCACATTTTGTCAGTTTCCTGTTATCCTTATCCTTTCATTATTATTGGATAGGAACCGTTTTCATACATCAGATGCTTATTTCTTATTTTTCTCACACGGTGTACTTGCCGTCACCATATTATATCGTTAGGAAGATGATTGTTACTTTCATTGTTAGCTTTCCGTAGCGTTAAATTAAAATGTTACATTTGGGATCAAATAACAGCAAAATATTTTCCAGAAACTTTCGTCCTGATTTCCTAATATCCGCTGGATAATTGTATTTCGAGGTTTTTGAAATGAACATGTATGCAGATTGAGGACAGGGAAGTAGTCTGATTATATTCGTAGCATGACAAAGTGTTTGAATTGACATGATTGATGTATTGGTACAATGAAAAAATTTCTTCCAGACTTTGGTTCTTTATGGAATTCAAGGATCATTGGCTCCGAAGCCGTGAAAAAATATAGTAATCACGGTAATGGACAATGCAACGAATTATTAGAAAACTGTCGGATTGAAACTGAACAAAGAATAAACTGAAACAAATTCAGGCATACCGATGTTAAATATTTTAGACAGAAGTACAAACTTGTTCAGGACACGTTCCTTTGAATATGTCATGTTTTGTCAAAAGACTAAGTGAGATAATAATATTCATGTTGGACATGTTGGTAAACAACGAAAGAAGATATACTGAACTGCTATCATTATAGAATATAGCTATATCATTTGAGGCTATAAGAACTACCCTTTCAACCAAATGTACATCAAGCTTAAAGAATAGCAAAATTGGACTAGGTAGGCACAGTAAAAAGACAGTAAGGATTTAAAGGTATCATCAATCCAGTGAGATATCCGTCCCCCACAATATCGTGTTTAGCTTTAAGCTGTAAATCGTGTAATATTAATACAAGATTTGTATTCTTTCCCTTGATCAGAACTGAGCAATAATGGAAAACCATTAGCATAAGCTTAACTATTCACTATGATTTTGTTTGTCAGGGTTGCTGGCTGGAAGAAAGACCTCAACCGTCAGTTGTATGGTAAGCTACATGTGGGTGATAAACTTCGTCAAATCAATACCCAAGTAGTGACAACAGCAGAACTAGCCCTGCAATTCATCCGAACAACAGCTATCGATAAGGTAAAAATTCCTGTTTGACAATGATTTTCCTTCCTATACACAGATACATATAGCTGAACGTCATCCATTTCTCTATAGAATAAACAGTTCTTTAAAAAAGAAAATATGTAATGCCCACACATTATACCCAGGTGCAATTATAGCGGAATAATTGGGTTCGGGGAGGGGGACAGCTGATGTGAGAGCTTTGGGGTAGCTTTTGAGTTATTGTATTCATTTTGTTCATGTAACCTCGCTTTCATTTATTTTAAATGAAGAAACTTTTCTTTTTTGAGGGGGTGGGGGCTTGAAGAAGGTTGGGTCCCCCACTTTCCCTTTAGAATCGTTACTGATTCATATAGTATTCAACATCACACGTCGAATTTTCAGCCAGCACCAATCTCAGCGTTGAATTTAGTAGTACTTACATGTATATAGGTAGAATATCATTGGAATTACGAGAAAGTGTGTCATTCTTTTTCTCTATTCTACAGATAAACGTCACACTGGATCGGTTACCACATGCCAACCTACTGAACCTTAACAGATCGAATCCCAGTATACAGTGGGGTATACATCTCAAGTCACACATCGAGGTAGACACAACATTTTTTCCCTTTCTTCTTTGTTTTGTGTTGTTTTGTTGTTGTTGTTGGGTGTCTTATTAGGGGGCCTGCAATCATTATTACCACATCATTGACAGGTACCTTTAGTTATTGTGGTCGAGAGTACAAAATGCGGGCAAAACATGTAAAGATGTAAGCACTGAGCAAGGTTCGAACTGTAGACTTATCATTCGACAATGTTTGTGAGTGTAGCACCTTCAACAATATACCACAGTGCCTCTACTGTGATGTGTATTAATGTTCTTGTTCTGTATTCGGTTTGTTGGTTATGAATCCATTTATATCTCTTTGTGTCAATGTGGATGAAGCCGTTGTGAGATGCTACCCACTAATCTACCAAACAAAACGTTATGAATGTTTAAAGAGTTTACTATAAAATGAATCTTGTTGTTTTTTCTTAAAAACGAAGGACTTTTAATTTGTAAAATAAACCAATGTCGATAAGAAATACACCGAGTCACAACGTTGCTAATTATGGTGAAACAAAAGTGTTCAGGTGCATGAAGGTATGTAGGTTCATGAGGAGAAACACAATTTCCAGTTGTTTATACCAGCTAGATTTTTAAGATGCTAACGTCACGTTGTGATTCAATGTATGCTTTTGGCTTGTTCCTTGTTTAAACTATAACAGCTGTACCGTGAATATGAAATTTGTTTAATTCATTCGTGGTCTCTGGCAGATAAAATCGCTGACGGATGGTCCTGCTGTAACAGAGGGACTTACACCAAAAGCTAAGGCTTCCTTCTCAGGAAAACCTTGTGACTGGGTCATCACCGAGATCAGTCACCAACGCGTTCCTCTCGTTAAGAGTGGAAAAAATCAGGTAAACACGCTCTCATCCTTACGTTCCTTCTAGATAACTTTTAATACATTTCTTATCACATAACTTACATTAAACAACATAATATTCATCAATATAACTCCCCTAAAAGTTTATACAAACACCATAGTGATTGATAAATGATATTAACTATGACCACATCGTTTTCGTTTACACCCTACTTTAATGATAAGCATACAATGCAGCATACACATTTAGTAGGCATCATCTCTTTTAAACTCAAACTGTTGTTTTTATTTACTAGTAAATGATATATAAATGACCGGGTCCTAATCATACTCAATCTAAAATATCGACATCTAGTCAAAATATATCATCCCTTTACTAATTAGACTGACTCTACAACAAATCATAAAATAATAACAAAGCATTTATAATAAACCATCGATCTAGTCCACTCTTTTGAGGCTTGCAAATTTTAATTTCAATCAGTTCGTATCTTGCATTAAAAGCATTTCCCTTACAATCTTCACATTTACAAATGCCACTTTCAATAATGTTTTCACAAAACTGTATACTATCATAAAGGAATCAAATTTAATCATTCCCATCAATCAAAATAATTAATTTTTCGATTACCATGAGAAGCATTAATTTCCATCATCAATTTTGTTAGAGTACCGTTTATTAAAATTTTCAGGAACTAAACTTGCATTAGCACCAAAGGGAATATATATAGCATTACAATGGGACCTTCATCCTTTAGATACGGGTTTCCCCTACCTTTTTCTTGTATTGTTTAATTTGTATAGATTTGCTTCCCAGTCGAACCGTTCTAACGATCTTCAAAAAAGGAACAAGTTATATATATTTGAAAGCTAGCATATACAGAACAAAATAGAGCCAGCAGAAATAAACATCTCTTTAGCAAAATTTTCAGTTCAATCAACTGTGATTTATCTGTTGAATTACTTTATCCTTTCATGCTTACTATACCTATTGTTCCGCTTTGATCGAAGGTATTCATACTACTGTATTAAATCTCTTGAATTTTTATTTACATGAAAATAATTAAGGACTATTATTTATGAAAGGTATTTTGTTTTCTCGTTGTTGTTGACAAATGTGTAGGATTTGGTGAAAGCTGAACTCGAAGCGGACCATTCAGTAGTCCCACTGGTAGTACAACCTCATGACTTCATCAAGAAACTTGCTGATGCCATGGAGAAGAAAAAAGGCTCTAAATTCTACTGAAAGTCGTCATCAGTCGATCACGGGCTCGACATCTAAAGGGGAATTCCTCGACTTCTTGAAGCAGAGCTATGTCTTACTTACCGTTAAATCTACAATTTTGAAGAGATCACATAATGTGATAGTGTGGATATAAACGTTTGATGGCCAGAGACATCAGCAGGGTGGTTGGTGGTACGAAAGTTAACTCCGTTATTACCTTTAGTAGACAGACAATACTCCTTTTGATCTCAGAACGTTGATATTTTAGTCTCAACTTGTGCCACATATTGGTGACTATGATGTTGGTTTCCCACGTTAATGAAATGTGCTTTCTTTAATACTTGACAATGTTTACAGTAAAAAGGAAATTATGAATGAACATCTAAAATGCAGAGCACATTTGGGTGGTTAGCCAGTTGCAGATTGCGACTAGTACTATACCAATACAAATTTCATCTCGCGATGAATCACTGTTATCACAAACAACATCTTCCCTATACCATCAATACATATTTGTGATAAAGGTAACTCCATTTTGGAAGTTTTGTCACTGTAATGTTAGAAAAACAATGCATGATGGTTCAAAACATCCATGTTGCGTCATATTTTTGTTTTAAAAGCATTGAAAGACTCAGTACATTATATCCTTGCCAGTACAAAAGTCTACATACAGTGTACACTGTGTCCCATAAAGTCGGCATATTTTTTAATCTTACATCATTTAATGAAATGATTGTTATAGTAAGGTTTATACTTTATATATACAGTTTATACCTTCTGAGAATAATGAAGATCAATCTCTATGATTGATTGATTTGATAGATTGATCAATAAAGATTTGAACAGATATTAAGAATAAACGATATTGTCACAATCGCATGAAAAAAGTAAACAAACTTCATTCCACCGTCATGGGGAACAGTGTATTTGGTATTTTATGAGTTGAGTCATACGCGGTTGTGATAGTGGTTATGTAATATTGGGCATTTCGAAATTATTTGGATGAACTTATTGTCTTTTTGTATATATAATGCTATATAAGGTATTCTGTTTCATTTTTTTTTAATCTCTTCCGTTGACATTTTAACATGATCATATCTTTAATTATAGAGTTTGAACCTTTTACAGTTCTTAAAATGGAAGTCCACCCTGATATTAGTTTGGTTTTAAATAGAACAGACAAATAAGAGGGACAAGGACATTTTGAGCAAATTCTTTGATCGTGATAGTGGTTATGTAATATTGGGCATTTTGAAATGATTAGGATGAACTTATTGTCTTTTTGTATATATAATGCTAAATAATGTATGCTGTTTCAAAGTTCTTTTTTTTTATCTCTTCCGCTTTAAGCAAATTCTTTTATTGTGATAGTGTTTATGTAATATTGGGCATTTCGAAATTATTTGGATGAACTTATTGTCTTTTTGTATATATAATGCTATATAAGGTATTCTGTTTCATTTTTTTTTTAATCTCTTCCGTTGACATTTTAACATGATCATATCTTTAATTATAGAGTTTGAACCTTTTACAGTTCTTAAAATGGAAGTCCACCCTGATATTAGTTTGGTTTTAAATAGAACAGACAAATAAGAGGGACAAGGACATTTTGAGCAAATTCTTTGATCGTGATAGTGGTTATGTAATATTGGGCATTTTGAAATGATTAGGATGAACTTATTGTCTTTTTGTATATATAATGCTAAATAATGTATGCTGTTTCAAAGTTCTTTTTTTTATCTCTTCCGCTTTAAGCAAATTCTTTTATTGTGATAGTGTTTATGTAATATTGGGCATTTCGAAATTATTTGGATGAACTTATTGTCTTTTTGTATAATGTATTCTGTTTCAAAGTTTTGTGTATCTCTTCCGTTTTAAGCAAATTCTTTGATCGTGATAGTGTTTATGTAATATTGGGCATTTCGAAATTATTTGGATTAACTTATTGTCTTTTTGTATATATAATGCTATATAATGTATTCTAAGTTTCAAAGTTGTGTGTATCTCTTCCGTTGAAATGTTAACAAGATCATATATTTAATCATAGAGTTTGAAACTTTTAAAGTTCTTAAACTTCCAAACGGTAATTGCAAATCGGTCGATTTTAGTCGAAAAGCTTTGATTTGTTGCTAAATTGATATCTTGACCTTGAGAGGGATCTATACAACATAAAGAGTTTATCATTTAAAATTGAAAAACTCCGATTTCAACCGATTTCAACCGCGACAACGATCACTGAATATTAAAGGATCGCATATGCTTCCAATATGTTCATTTGAACCAAATTCATGACCCCATACCAAAACTTTGTATTACCTTTAAAATAGAAGTCCACCCTGATATTAGTTTGGTTTTTATAGAACAGACAAATAAGAGGGACAGGGACATTAAGCAAATTCTGATTAAAAATGAGAAATTATTGTCTTTAGTTGTGATCAATCAAACACAAATTGGCAACTCTGTGACATAGCTTGCGAGGAACCCTCCCATTTGCTCTATGTACTAACACAAATCAGAAGAAAAAAAACTTTCACTGACCAGAAATTGATAGCGGGGTGGACTTCTCCTTTCTCATCGATTCCAAACATACCAGAGTAGCAAATACTATAAATCATAAATAGTGTCATGTCCCTGTAATTGAAATGTTATCATTTGTTATGGATGTGTACACATAATCTAAATATTGAAGCAGTGTATCGTTGCCATGTAGAGAAAAATATAAACCTAATAATTGGTATATGTATGTTACATTACATATTTTTAAGCCGCATAAGACATAGCCTAGTACTCAGATTAACTGATGTCGTCTGTTTACAGAAAAAATGCCAACTCTAATTCTTCTGGTGCTAACATCCTTGAAAATCCACAGAGTGGAAAACTTAGAAAAAGTAGCATAGTATAAATACTATCTAGACATATTATTTTGAAATACTCAGTCATGTCAGCCAAAGTAGAATTTATTGAGTCATGTTATTTGATCTTATATTTGAGCAATTCTTTGCGAAGCATCTAATCTAATCAAAAGTGGTAATTATGATTTTTGTTATTTTCACATACAATATTTATTGCATATAGCATCAAAAATTATTTCAAACCCTGGTTACTTCTTGATCACCAAGAAGAGTCATAGAAGGGACGAATTTTATTCAATTTTTTTATTTTTTAGTAATGAAAGGATTAATAATAATAGATGATAATAATTAATGCTGATAAACTATAATCTGTTATTGTGACACATTTAGACGATATGGGGGTTAAATGTGTTTTGTATATGTAGTCTAAGATAGGTCAAAACTCAGATCTTACACTTGAGGTCAATGTGCACTTATACAAATGTAAATCTATCTGGCGGGCATCTGTTTTAGCCGTTATGGCGGGTACATGACTTTTGTTGAATTTATTGATTTTAATGTTGAATTTATTTGTAGAGATATCTTACATGTAAGTGATTGCAAAAATCGCCAATGTAATCCTTTGTATTCAAAGTGCTGGTTCACATTAAATAATATTTTGATATGTGAATATAATCTTGGCTGTCTCATTTCTTCTGAATATATCTCCTTTGAGACTTAGGAAGACAACCTGATCTCGAGAGAAAGTGTGACATTTTAGAGGTAGACGATAATCTTATTAATATACGGTGACAAAAATACCGCTCCTGTAAACAATGAATTACGCTCCATTAACTTTAATAAATCCTGCTTTTATCTAAGTATAGTTTAGATTTAACCAAATATCACCTGTTTCATTGACACCCATTTTATCTGAGGCTGTATAAAATTAGACTGTTCTAAACCAAAACCATCATTTTCATATTACTTACCCTACGGCTCAATATTCAATTGCAATTACTACGTATCATGGTTTGACTTTTATTTGCACATATTGTTATGCCTCTTATAAACTCTGCGAAACGAGGCGAAAGGAACGTTGAAGCGAACATAATATTTCCTAGTATGATCAAAGGAAATAACGAAAACATTTCAATGTCTGTTTGCCTTTCGTCTTATTTTACAATTCTCTTAGTTTTGACTGGGAAAGCACTGATCATTGTCCTCATTTCAAACCTGATGTTCACATTTTATTCACTAAAAGAACACCCGCATCTAACACTATATTGCAAAAAAAGATTAGGCAGTCGGTATCAGCTATATGCAGAAAATTTGATTTTGAAAAGGGAAAAAGCCCCCCCCCCCCCCCCCCTTAAAAAAAAGAGATGTAGATGTCAATTCAACATTTTGAACTTGACATATACCTCCCAAAGTGCATGTTTTTGTCAGCTACTAAGTTTCTCTATTTGTCTGGCTGTAGTTTTCCGGAGGTAGTTGTTGCCAAGTGTCGAATAGGTGATCCACAGGCTACATGTCGACCTATGTCGATCTATTTTAATGAAGTGATTGTGAGAACGTTGTTTATTAATGATGGATGAAATTTATAGTTTGTATATATCAAATCAATGTAAAGAGTCACAGTGATTGATCAGTAACGTTCTGAGAATATATAAACTATAGTTTCACTTTCAAGTATACATTTTATTCTCGAAATCATTTCATCAAAAGAGGTAATACAACGTATACCAACTGTATGGGCAACATTACAGATCAGGAAACTGTAGAGCTAGGTTTCTGCCCTTGAAAACATCACTACCGCCCACGTACGCTGTATGAAAAGAAAAACATGAGTTATTGAACTATGGCAGTGAACAAGAACGAGTACAAACAAAAATATGTTATTTTCGGATAATAATTCAACGGTCCCCTAGGAGGCTTCGTTAAACCTCATTCGAGGGGAAAATTTCTATCATTTCGTTCACGATTAGATATGGAGTAACAACCTCAAGACAGGCATTGCTCGAAACTATAAAATAATCAATTTAGTGGAGCTCTTTTTTCAACAGCACTTTACTATCACGACGGTCAATGTTGATCACATTTCTACAGCTGTAGGTGTTGACGATTTGAAGGTCTTTCAGGGCATCTCTGTCGCTAAAATAGGGGTAAGCTAACAAATAAATTCAACGGAATAATTTTACTTAATCTTCTAGAGATTAATCTCACTTGCGGGCGCTGTGATAGGAATCATTTATATTGAATGGGAATGCAAATTATAAACACATCGTAAGTCGTATACACAGAGAGAGAAAGAGAGAGAGAGAGAGGGGGAACATGAATGGCATAGCAAGTTATATTTTTGGTATAGCATGCTTTGGGGTTGACTTTATATACAAATACAATAATGTTAAATAGTAAGCACTCCTGATGATCACAGCTGGTTGATAAAACTGATATGGATGCGCAGAAAAAAGTAGAAAAAATGTAAGTGTTATTAGTGAAACATAATCTATTCACCATCTTCCCAGTTGATTCTGGGTCTACTTCCTTCCAATCCACCCTTTAAGAGGCTTTGGTGCCTTTTAACATTACCAAAGTATTTGATTTTTCTCTCCTTAACTAGTCCTACTAGTGCAATTTGTTTACGCCCTGTCGTGTGCAATATCTCTTTGTTGGTTTTCATTCGAATCCAGGATATTTTCATCATTCTTCTTTAAATCCACATTTCAAAAGATGTTATTCTGTTTTCCATGGTCTTGCTTATTGTCCATGTTTCTGCTCCATACAATAGGACAGACCCTACATAACAGTTTACTAGTCTCAACCTAAGCGCAAATTTCACCTTTCTATTTGTGAATAATCCTTTCATTGCCAGAAATGTATTCCGAGCAATTACTATTCTTCTTTTTATTTCTGCTTCGCATCTTGCATCATCTGTGATATTTTGTCCTAAGTAGATGTAATTACTGACTTGCTCAATGATATATTTTAAATTATTAGTTTGTATATTGTGAGACATTATTGAGTATTCTCGTTTTTTAAAGTATCGATTGTAATATAGTAAATTCATTATTTTTTGTTTTGTTACGTTTTCTCAACTGATTTGTACCAATATACTTTGTTTAGCTATTTTAGGGGTTAGGCTCGACTAGCACATGTGCTATTATCTGGCCACTTTTACAAACCAATAGTTTCTCTTCTTGTATATGTAAAATCATTGTATGAAATATATGTATTGCTGTTGGTAAATAAATCAAATCATATTGATGATGATGGTGATGATGATGATGATTAATGTTGGTTATGATGATGATAATATTTACGACATTTATGATAGTGAAGCTGATAAGGATGATGATGGTGCGATGATGATGATTTTGATTATGATGATCATGATGATGATGAATATGATGATCATGATGATGATGATTATGATGATGGTGATGATGAAGATGATGATGGAGACGAAAATAATGATGAGAATGATCATAAAGAAGATAATATAGGTAATAAATATAAACGATAATCTTCACACTCTATTATTACATAAATAATGAAGGAAGTAATAGCTGGTATACAGAACATTTGCGTCCAATTACAACAAAAATAACATCCACATGATTCGTGAGATTACTACATGAAATTAGAGCAGAAGACGAATAAAATTACGATTATATATATTTCAACAAAAAAAAATCCAAAAATATACACAAAGTTTTGTCCTTATTATGACTTATGAAGCTCAAATATTTTTCTGAATAAAGCGCATTGAAGCATTTAATTGTACTATGGTCACTCGATGTATTTTTGCTAATCACAACCATAATGACAGCAAATATTATTGTTTACTATCTACCAGATATATGAGGGGTCTGCATTACCATGATCAATCATCATCCAAGGGTCCGAATGATAATGTCCGGATGATATTGTACTATATAAGATAATGGGTTGGGACCTGCTACCCCCTTGCTCAGAAAGGCGCATGCTTGCAGTGAAAATCATCCGAATTATCTGGGGATAGTCGTCTGAGCCGCCTCTGGGCTCTAAGTTTAGGGATAGTTATGCTGGTTAATTGTTTTGAATAGTGGTCTATAGTTAAATACCTGTGGGTAGAAAACTGCAGTTTTTTTTGTCAATGGTGGTTTTAGGGATAGTGGCCCTGGTTATTTGGTCAAAATATCCACTTAATTAACCCCCCCCCCCCTCCCACACAAACCCCAAAATGCTATTATATAGATTTTCCTGGGGGGATAAATAATGAATTTTATTCTGGTTTGTTGAAATTCGTTATGTCTTTATGCAGCATTATAATACGAAGCAAACAAGACGGCGGATGCGTATATCAATACTCTCAAACTATATGAAAAAAATGATATGTTCTTTTGTCTCAAAATCATAATAATGGTTCATATAAACAATAAACAGTCTGATATAGTATTATTCTACGATTTCATGTAGCTTATTTACAAGTTCATAATTCCGAAACGGAAGTTGCTGGATTTTATTCGACACAACAAAAATTATTTCACAATACAGTGCGTAATGTGATTTATGCAAATAGAAATGACACGGGTTTACATCAATTTAAATTTGATTGAAATATCATACGGAGGGAATGGAGGGGAAATACCCTTTCAACCGCCCTTTGTTATGAAATTCTCTCTCTCTCTCTCTCTCTCTCTTTCTTTCTCTCTCTCTTTCTTTCTCTCTCTTTCTTTCTCTTTCTTCCTCTCTATCTCTCTCTCTCTCTTTCTTTCTCTCTCTTTCTCTCTCTCTCTCTTTCTCTCTTTTTCTCTCTCTCCCTCTCCCTCTCTCTCCTTCTCGCATACCGCAGGATGTGTCATAGCATAGTTAGTCATTTACTTGGCTTAATGATTCGAATCCCAGCCGGCACTAAAGTCTTTTGACAATCCATAAAGCCAGGTGCAAATGGGTACCTGGTAATTGTTGATAGGTGATAGCATTGATGCTGATAAGGCTTTCCTGGGTAATCCCTTTTTTTTTTTTTTTTGAAAACAGGATTGTTATTATTATTATCATTATTTAATAATAATTGTTATCATTAATATACATTTGTTTGTTATCATTATTATTTTCATTATCATCATAATCATTATTATTATTACTATCGTATTCTATGCGCTATGAAATCATTATATATTATCTTCATCACGTGAACAAATTACAGGGACTCTTTAACAACTAATCTCAAGTAAATATGTTCTAGATATTTGTATGAACCACATTAATGAACTTGTGGCTATTAAAGTGAAACCCATCATTTTCTTGCAGGAGTGTAACGTGAGACAATGGATGAAGAGACTCAAGATAAAATCCATGAGGGATATCTCATCACAGGAGAGCAGAAGAATGTCGATGGAGGATCCACCGTTGATTTCAAGGTAAGAAAAAGGGTCACAGCATGTATGAAGAAAAACAAATTATTTAAAAAATCAGATAATTACAAGCGGACAAATTTCCGGAAAAGTTCTATCCGGACGATTATTTCAATATGATACTTTCTCCAAAACTATCACCACTGTTCTGAATAGTTGGTCCAAGGACCAATTGAACCGTTTATTAGGTCTTATGGAAAGGTGCGTGCGTGTGACAATGACAATGATAATTTATTATTATGTCACCCACAAATTTGGGTATTGGAGAAGTTCACAACTGATCAGTTTGCAATCGAAACCGGGCTGACCAGATTAAACTTTTAAAAAAGCAGAAACACTATCCAGAGACTCCTAATAAATTGCGTTACTGATTAATTAATTATATCATTACAATCTATATTCTCAGTTTTCTTAAGTATAACTGATTTTCTGATAAAATTGAAGATATGGCGTATATATTCAATACTGAATGAACGCCATTAAACTATTACCAACAACAACAACAACGATCAGTTGAATTTGTCAATTTAACACTGTAAAATATACAATACAAAACGAATTAATGTTGATCAATACAAACTTGATTACACTATCGACAATAGTGAGACAATTATGATGATAATGATAATAATAATAATGATAATAATAATAACAATATTGATAATAATAACTATAATAATTAAAAAACAAAACTATAATAACAATTACAACGATAATTCATGACGAAATTAATGGAAGCAATTGAAAAAGAGAGTTATTAGTACCAGTAAATTGATATTTGAATTAATGAATGACTGAAAATAACATAAAGTTAATATTAAACTCATAACCTGTAATATTGAACTCATAACATGTAATATTGAACTCATGTTAATATTTAACACATGTTAATATTGAACTCATGTGTATGTGCGTGTGTTTCTGTGCGTGCGCGTGCGCGCGTATGTGTGTGTGTGTGTGTATGTGTGTGTGCGTTCGTGTGTGTGTGTGCGTGTGTGTGTATGTTTTAAAGCTGATATAGGGAATAGATCTGTAATCTAGTTCATAAGTTGCTATATATTGATTACTTTTGGTGATGAAGTAAAATCATTCATACCATCCGAGCAATAAACTTTCTTTAACGGATGCCCACTTGCACTGTTGCTGATGAAATTATACTTTAAAAATAATATCAAGATGTTTATTATTTTGTTTGTAAATCAAAGTAATCAGACAGAAAGGGTTTAAATTTAAAAAATGCCGACAAAGTTGATAATTTTTTCGTTTTTCTTTTTCAAATCCAAACGCGCAAACTGAAAGCGGATACATGAAGTTCTCTGTTTCTATTCTATGAAAACAGAAATATTTAAGATGAAGTAAATACAAAACCGAAAGAGAACAATGATGAATGCTGCAATATTATCACTACACAAGTATTTATAGTATATAACAGTATTTAAATATTTAAACAAATCATTGAGCTTTAATAGGATAACTTGAACCTTGATCTATAGCGTTGAATATTATATTTGTAAATTTATATGTTTCATTGTATCTTTATCATTATCCCAAGCATCACAAAGTAATACAATTGACAACATCTATCCAAAACAAAATTACTTATTCTACTTCAATGTATTTCTTTCTCGACATATTAAAACAGTATTAGTGTACCATTCCACCATGGGTGTTTTTATTGTCTAAATAATGAGAAAAAAAATCATCTGCCATTATTAATTTCGAATTAAAATGATACTCATAAAAGTGCATACCCTTTTTTTGACATCGAAACAAATACTAACGTTTCGACCTCCCCATTGGGTTATGTCAAGTACAACTGAGCTACAGAGGGAAGTAGGTATATAATGAACTAGCTGATTTATTGACCACATGAACATTAGTTAAACCACAGGATTTTTGTGATTCCTGGATCAAAAATATTTGAATATGACTCAAGATTGCTTCAAAGAAAACCATATATAGAACATTTGTAATTTCACCGGTTTTAAGTATTGTGACTCGGCCTGTATATTACAGTTTATGATTGAATATTTGTACTACCTATGTAATAACATCATTTGGCAATCATTTACGTATGATGAATAATATCTAAGATATAAAGTAACCCTTCAAAACAACATCCCACACAATCGCTTCATGTATGCCTGATGACACCAGGGACATTTTAGGTCCTATTCATTTCATGGCTATACGCCATACTTGTTCAAAATTGCTCACTTAACCGCTACAATAGAAGCATCAAGGTAGCTGCAAAATAGAACCTTTGTTCAGGTGCAGCTCTGACAAGTTATTCATGGCAGTAGAGGTTAATATTGCCACCTGAATCTCGCGGTTCAATGCTGCACCTATTTAACTCAAGCTTCGTCCTGGGGACAAATGTGAACCCTTTGATGTTGAAATTTGATCCCTTTCGGGGATTCTGTTATTTTGATGTAGATTAGGACCATTATTAATTGTAAATGTGTGTATTTGTACGACTATCCCACAGAAAAAATCATCCTTTCATAAATAAATTAGGTTTATCCTTTTTCCACCAAAATGTATAACACCGCGCTTTTTTCCATAACTTTAAACATTCATTGATGATCTATGTACGACGAAGATGATGATGATGATGATGTTAACGTTGATGATCATGACGATAACTATGATGAGGTACAATGCTTTAAAGCCTTTTTAGTATCATCCTGTGACTATTTGGCTTAGTACTCTGTTGCTAATAAAATTGGGAAAAATGAATGGCAATCTCCGTCCGAGAAATGTAGTGGTCTAATCAATAATTTGTTTGTTTGGAATGTTGTCAGTTCATGGTGTTCATGATGATGGTAACATACTACATTCTCACTTCAAATGAGTTCATTGTAAATTACCCTGGGGTAAAATGTGATGTTATGAATTATTTTTTCTTTGATTCATGCAATTCGCTCTTATGGAGTAAAAAAACAAATTCGCAAAACCCTTTTGTGTCAATCGACTTTTTTAGACTCCAAATTCAGAAACTAAATGGGCCATGCACATGAATGAGGCAAACCTGAAATTGACTATTACTTACCGTCTTACTTTCAAGGCCGGCAACCTTGTCCACTAAATTAAAATATTTTCAATTTTAATTCATTCATCGATACCTCCCTCTGAATAAATTTCTTTTTTTTTATTTAACCTATTGATTCAACACTTTATTCCTTGTGTAAAACATGATGACGAGACATTTCAAAATCTTTTTGGGATTGTAGAATTGTTAATTCCATTCGGTCAGAAGTGCAGAAAATATACTGCACAAGGAACTGCACAACAGTTTTATTATTAACAATAGAGATCAATTTTTGGGTATCATAGATCTCGCTTTTGACAATTTTAGTTTTGCAGTTTTTCATGCCAAATATTGTCTCTTTTGCTGTCGATGTAATAAGATATTGCCTAATATGTATCACTTTATTTAATAGTAAATTTAAATTAAGTTATGCTATTGAAAAACGAATTGCTACTGGTCATGATAGACCTGACTCTTAGAACAAGAAATGGGCCCCTTTGAATATTTAAATTGTTTGTATGCTAGTTTCTGGGTATTCTTTTTTTTATGTGTGTTTCTCTATAATTATACATAAAATATGAATTGTTCAGTATATGCTGAAATATTTTGCTTATATTTTATGAAATTTATGACAAATTAATGAAAACCTGCCTTCAAATTTGCCCCCCACCCGATCTCTTTACAATACATCCACTTAAAACAGCTTCGGCTGGACGAAGCTCAAACTATATGACGTATTGTCTCTTCCTTTGATTTATAACTATCAACATAGAAGCGGAATAAGGTCTACTTCATCCTCTGGAAGCGTGGAAAACATATTTACAATCTAGAAGGTTTCGAAAACGAATCAAAGGTCAAAGGAAGGAGGAAGAGCTCCATCAACGTCTTTGGAGGAAGAAGGAAGTCAATCAGTTCTAGTAAGATCCCATCTCATATGCTGACGTCAAAGGTCAACGTTCATTGTATGGACATGAAGATAAGTCGAAAGACAAATCACGTGATCATTCTCATACACGCCAAGATCCCCTATTACTTCAAAACACTGAAAGAGTAAGTGTGACATTTAGCAATTTTTTTCAGCTTAAAGGTAATTCAAAGTTTTGGGAAATTGGGGAAATTGGGTGGATACTGATTATTTACAATTTTGATATATTTGGATGCCTCTGTGGATATATTATAAGCACTATAAAATTTAGCCCCTAAAAAACTTCTGCTTTCGAGAAAAATTGACTACAAAATTTTACCGGTGCTCCCGGTAAATTTTGATAAATTTCAAATAGCGCCTACGGCCGTACAATGGTAGCTACGACCATGAAAATCTCAGAATATGTAGTTGTGATATATAATTTCCAAACGGGAATAGCTTATTGGTCGATTATAGTCAAGAAGCATTGTTGTATAGCTTAATTAATATTTCGACCTTGAGAGGGAGCTATACAACACAAAGCGTGTATTATTTACAATTTCATAACTTTAGACTCGATTTCAACCGCGACAACGATCACTGAATATTGTAGGATCGCATATGCTCCAAATATGTTCATTGGAACCAAATTCATGACCCCATACCAAAACTTTGTATTTACAAAGTTTTTTTTTTGTACCTTTAAGTAAAATATTTGGAATGGCAATGTAGATTTCCACCTAGACGCCTTCTAATGATTTTATGAAAAACTGCTCAACGTTATGAAATTGATCATTATTCAATCAGAAATGTATACAGAAAATTCCTGACTATCAAACAATTTTGATTCCTAATTTTTTTGTCGGAGGATTTATTTTGAGGATTGTATGATGGGGTCTTCTGTAGAAACAAATATCCCTTCACCTAAATATTACTCTAAGGTTCCTCTCGCTTTTCTTGTGATTTTTATAATATTCTTTATGTATTTTATTAGGTATATTATCCGTTCCCTTTGAAAAACCTTTAAAACAAGATAACCCCCCCCCCCCTTGTTGAATTTTAGCTGGAGGTAGTGGTGGTAGTGGCAGTAGTGGTGGTAGTGGCGGTGGTGGAGGTGATGGTGGAGGAGTGGTGGTGGTGGTGGAGGATTGGTGGAGGTGGTGGAGGGTCGGTATGGTGGAGGAGAGGTGGTGGTGGATGGTTGGTGGTGGTTGAGGGATGGTGATGGAAGAGGACTTAAAGGGAGGAGAGGGGGCAAATGAGAAGGGCTTCCTTAAATTTTGTAGGAATGAACTCGCATGATAATTATTCTTGACCTCTGTTTTTTTATTCCTCGATAGGGAAGACATCAAGCCTTGGTATGAAGCTTTTTCTCGTGTTTCTAAAGATATGGAGACGAGAAATACAGACAGAAAACCTTCGGAAGACGTGGTCCTTCGTGCTAAAAATCCTGTGAGTCAACTGCAATTTTTCCTTTATGATAATGATAATGATGGTAATAATAATGATAAATAATAATAATAATAATAATGATAACTTTGTCTGTAATGATAATAATTATAATAATGAAAATAATAATAATAATAATAATGACATTTCCAGAAAGATTGTGCTTTTATAATTGACATTCTCTTAAAGGTACTATGTCCCATTTGCAGGCCAAAAAAATGAAAAGGTTAAATTCCAACGGCATTTGAAATATAATACTAATTTAGAACTTCCCTAAAAAAGGTGGGGCTTGAAAATGTCTTCAAGGGGGAAAATAACGACTATCAGTTGTCAAATCGACTTAGGAGCTACAGAGCCAATAAGTAATAGTCTTGATTTTCAGACCATTGTACCGAATGGTCATACGTTTTATGCTGCGCAAAGATTCAATCAGTTTAATTTCGGTCATCACAAGAAGTGGGATATTGATGTAGACAAATGCTCATGTACTCTTTACAGCTCATTTTATGTATGTTATTACCAAAGAACAAGAAAAGCCAGTCAGTCACTCAATAGTGTCTGACAGTGAAGTCTAGCGAGTAAACAGGTTTCCTTGCATAATTTGAATTTTAGGACACTGCTAACGTTTAAGTTTCACAGATAGGACATACATGACATATTCATAATTCCTGCAAAGTTCTACATAATTTGAGGTTGGCTGCAAAAGGGACATAGTACCTTTTATGTTTGTTTACTCATATTTACATTGTTATATTTGTTGTGAATTACCGAATAAATAATAAATAAATGATTAAAATCAGGTAGCATTATATATTACCTTAGCTAAAACCTCACTGTCGATAATTTCACCCTACAAGTACACATACAATACATCTGTGTAGATGGTGGAATATATTTTAAGTGCTTCCTCATAACAATTACCCTTTCTTGTGGGTACATTCCGAAAATTGAGGGCGATGTGTCTTTGATTGATTGAATTCCGCCGGGCTAACGTTGGTAAATTGTGACCGGCTTTCCAAAATAACATTGTTCAACAAATATCGTTCCAAACCTCATTAACTGAAAAGACCTTTGTAATCACTATTCCATTTCAGAACCACAATAGCGCGGCGAGTAGGGACAGTGGTCGAAGTTCAGCGGATGTATCCTCCGTGCGATGGTCGCAAGATTCGTCTGGTAGTTGGAATAGTGACATCATCAGTAGCTGTCCTCCATCACCATCGTTTATCCCGAATAACATCCGTTTCGAGATGGATGAAACGGAGGAACACGGGGAGGACGATGATGACGATCACATCACACCGTTATCATCAGGGCAGAAAGCACGACGAACACTCACAAATTCGGTTATCTACAAGAGTGTAGAAAGAAGCGGTAGGTTCTAAAATGTAGATTCTCGTTTTTTAATCTCGAATTTTACACTGAATAAAAAAAAAAAACCTTTCCGAATAATGACATGACCGTAGAAAAATACTGCTAATGCACGAACAAATCAAAAAAAGAATGTCAAAAACTATAGCATCCAATGAACAGTTATTACACACAAATGAAAAATCATACTATTTATATCAATCGTATTCCGATTAATAATTGCCACAAAAGTGACTGAAGATTATCTGAAAACTGTGAATATAGTGGATGTTCAGTAAATTCGACTTTTACAGGAATAGTTGAGTTCTTGTTTAGGACCGCAAATGCCTGCAAAATGCATGGTTATATTTATGGATATTTAAGCCGTCTCTGAACCGATTTCGATCAAACAAAGATGATTTTGTCATTTTAATTGTATATTCTTTCAAATTTTACACCCAACAACAAAACTAAACTATCCCTTTAATATCTTCTGACTCAAAACGAATTGTAATAATGTTGGTGTCGTGTCCAACTTTGTAAATGATTGCATTTGATATTGAATTCAAACTAATACAAATTACACTTGCTGATAAAAGAAGAATTAAAAACAATTTAATGACATTAAGAACAGGAATAAAATTAGAGAATATTTTTGTCTTCGTTCTTCTAGACTCGTCTGGTGGATCTAAGAAAAAGTATGACTATACCGAGGCGAGCTCTAAGGTCTATGATGCTGTGATTCGAACAAGCTTCATTGTCGATGAGGATGACAATTTTCCTCCAAGCTTCCCACAAAAAAGAAGAGGTCGTCGCGGTTCAGAACCAAGTAGGAAATTTAACATGGCTTAGTTTTTTAACTCTTTTCATCTCTCCCTTTTTTCTTCTCTCTCTCTCCCTCTCTAACTCACACACACACACACACATACACACACACCTTGTCTATCTTTTACTTCTTAGAGGATGTTGATATTACTTTTTTTTTTAATACTGTGGACTTGCCCCAATCACGCTTTTTGAATAATGTTTCTTGACCGCCATATGAATAAACTTTTGATTACCCATGAAACAAATGCTTATCAATAAATTTACAGTACGCAGTATTAATGTGGCAAATCTAATGTCTAACTCCACGTTCTAGATCTACAAGTACCGGACGTTTTTCGTGATCGTCATAAGCAGGGCCATTCTCCCAACCTAGACAGGGGAATAACCTCCGAGTGGCCATCCCCTCCTCTACCACTAGTGCCAGAAAGACACCCTTCATTCAATTACTCAAACGTCAATTCTGAACCTTTGTACGAAAAGTGTAAAGTAAAAGAAGACATCGGGTCAGTATAAATACACTGTGTAAACATAGATTTACATTTATTTCTATGTATTTGTTTCCCTCTCTTCGAATATCTGCTCCTCTCTTCCATTCCTTTTGTCTTTGTCTTAATTTGTAGTATATCATTTTTAATGTATACTCAGGTCTACCCAAGACTAGCTCAGAAATGGTTCTCGAAAAAAAAAGGAAGGGGATGCTTTGGGGTGCTTAGGCGTTCTTGCATTCAAATTTATATTTAAACAATCTCTAAAAGCGCTACTCCACTACCTCCCCGCTTAATAGGATTATACACATTATTTCAAGCCCGTATTACCATAATTGTTTTGATATAAAAACCCAGTTACATTATTTCCTGAACATACTGTTTTCACCTTTATTTTACTCAACTCCCCAAATTGCTAGTTAAGTATATTTGGGATTATTATTTCATTATCATTAGTAGTATTTAGTATTATTATTTCATGATTATGTTCTTCTCGTATTGCTTGTGTACCTTTTTGATGCTCATGGTTGTACACGTTGTATATTTTTACCCTGAAAAACATTTCTCACAACAGCAGCTATAAATTGATTTCTTAATAAAACCATTCCTGTATCAATTTCATTATCAATTAATGTTCCTTCCTCATAACGTATAAATATTTTGTAAGATGTGAAGATTTTTTTTTCTTCATCAAACCTACCATACGATATCTCTTATAGTAATTGTTAGCGTTGTTGTACAGCCCCAGCAAATGTTCTGTATATTATTTTTTGATATATATCTATGTGAATATGGCCATTAATCACGTCACATTTTCAAGATTCATATTCGACTTGCTTTATTGATATGATAAGTGTTTGCCGAGGAATTTTCATAAGTTAATTTAACAGGTCTAATATTTCAGCGTGCTGTGATATTGACTTAACAAACCTAACTTCAACATTCGCTTTTTACAGCCGTTTGATGTGGGAACAGTCAAAAGTAGCGGATGGCATCGTGGTTGAATTCTCTAAAGCTGAGTTACTGGATTCACTCATCCTAATCACCATCAATAACGAAGTTTGGTATGTTTTCATATTGAAACCTTTTGTTTGAATTAGAAAAAAAAAGATCATAATTAAGGTTGAAATAAGTTAAGTGTTTGTTTAACCATTAAGGCTGCTTAAAATGGCGTCCACATTTTGTCAGCCTTCTGTTTTCCTGATCCTTACATTATTATTGCATAGGAACCCTTCCACAGACCCTTAGTTCTTTTTCTGTTTCTCACACACTGCGTACTTGCCGTTAAAATTCAATTTTGTTAGGACTATAGTTCTTACTCTGTCAGCTTCCCGTAGCGTTATAAAAACGTTCCAAGTGTATAATTGTATTGCGAGGTTTCTGAAATGAACATGAATGCAGATTTAGGAAAGGGAAGTAGTTTGATTATATTCGTAGCATGACAAAGTGTTTGAATTGACATGATTGATGCATTAGTACAGTAGCTGAATTTCATTAACACGTTGGTCTTTCTGTCTGTTGGAATTCAAGGATCATTGGCTTGGAAGCCGCGAAAAACAAGTACATTAATCGTGGTTATAGAAAACGAAACGAATTATTAGAAAATTGTCAGATTGAAATTGGACAAAGGATAAACTGAAAGCAATTATTTCATGAGGCATATCGATGTTATATATTTTAGACAGAAGTACAAACGTTTCATGACGCATTCCTTCAAATATGTGATGTTTTGTCAAAAGCCCATGTGATATAATAATATTCATGTTAGACATGTTAGAAAATAACAAAAGAAGATATACTAAACTTCTATCATTATAGAATATAGCTATATCATTTGAGACTATTAGAATATACTCATTTCAGGTACCCTTGCAGTAGCTTTAAAGAAAAGCAAATCTGGATTATGTAAGGACAATAAGGGCAGTATAAGGATTCAAAGTTATCCTCAATCCAGTTAGGTATCCGTTCACTTCGCCATGTTCAGCTTTAAGTTTAAGCTCTAAATGTTGTACTATAATAATACAATAATACAATTATGCAAAATAAACGCAAAGGGTAATAAGATCTGTATTCTTTTCCCTAATTATTACTGAGCAATAAATCAAAACTATTAGCCTAAGCTAACCTAATCATGATTCTCTGTTTTTCAGGGTTGCTGGTTGGAAGAAAGACCTGAACAGCCAGTTGTATGGTAAGCTACATGTGGGTGATAAACTGCATCTAATTAATTCCCAAGTAGTGACATCAGCAGAACTGGCCCTGGAAATCATCCGAACAACAGCTATCGATGAGGTAAAAATTCTAGTTTGAAAATTATATTTCCTTTCTATACATGAAATATATATTGCTGAACATCATCCAGTACTCTCATAAAATAGTCAGTTTCTTTTATTTTCTTTATTTGTATTTTTTATTTACCCAGGCGCAATTACAGAAGAATATTGGGTGAGGGGGGGGGGGAGGGCTTGAATTGGGACCATGTAACCATTTAAAATGAAGCAACTTTTTTATTTTGATGGGGGTTGACGACATTAGGGTCTCCCACTTTTCCTTTAGGACTGTTACTGATTATGCTTTCCGGAATGAAAACTGGACACTATGGGATTCAACATTTAAAGTTTTTCTGTACTAATTTGGCATGGAGGGATCAGACCATCCTGCAATGTCACTGACAGGTGGTTAACTCATCAAATCAGCTCTCAATTAACATAAGAAAAGAGCATCAAGGGGATCAATGGGTACCGCTTAGGCATTATTGGCTGTATAGATGGCGCAAGTAGCTATAAGTAGTGCAGTGGGGCTTTAAATTGTCACTGTATAATGATCTTTCACACGTCACATTAAAACCGAGATAAATCTCAGCATTATTAATTATTCTATAGGTAGAATAATATTGACATTTGTTTTCTCTATCCTACAGATAAAAGTCACACTGTATCGCTTACCTCATGCTCACCTACTGAACCTTAACAGATCTGATCAGAATATACAGTGGGGTATCCATATCAAGTCTCACATCGAGGTAGGCACATTTTCCCCTTCTTTTTTAATAATAATAATAATAATTATTATTATTTTTTATAATGTTTATTATTATTATATATTATTATTATTATTATTTTTTTTTTTTTTTTTTTTTTTTTTTTGGGGGGGGGGGGGGGGGTGGGTGTCGTATCTACCAAGGGTATCCACAGACTTATTAATACTACTGCTCTTCTAGGGGGCCATACAATCATTATAACCACAGCATTGACAGGTACGTCTAGTCCTCACGGGTCAAGAGCGACAAATATGAGGAAAAAATCTTGTCCAAGATGTCCATTCAAAGATGTGAGCAAAGATGTGAGCTCGAATTGTAGACCTTTGATATGACAATGTTTGAGAGTCAAGTGCCTTCAAAAATATACCACAGTGCCCCTACTGTGATGTATATTAATGTTCTTGTTCTGTATTCGGTTTGTTGGTTATGAATCCATTTATATCTCTCTTTATCCATGTGGATGAAGCCTTTTGTGAAATGTTACCCATCAATCTACCAACAAAAAAAACATCATGAGCGTTTGAAGAGTTTGCTATATAAAAAAATATATTGTAAAAAAAAACACAATGTCAATTAGAAATACAACGAGTCATATTTGTGATCGTTTTGGGTAAAATAAAAGATTACAAGTAAAGTTTATAAGACTTGGAATACAACATTTATTTTATTCAATCATTTTCTCTGGCAGATAAAATCGCTGACGGATGGTCCTGCTATAACAGAGGGACTTAACGCTAAGGCTTCCTTCTCGGGAAAAACTTGTGACTGGGTCATCACCGAGATTAATCTCCAACGCGTTCCTCTCGTCAGGAATGGAAAAAATCAGGTAAACACGCCCTCATCGTTACGTAATATCTAGATACCTTTTAATACATTCCTTATCGATAACTTACATGGAATAACATATTATTTATCAACAAAACATAACCTAAAACTCTTTACAAACATACCATAGTTATTGATAAATGATGTAAATTAAGATCACATCGTGTTCTTTTACACCCTACCTGTATCTAACCAATATGTATACAATGCAGCAAAAACATTATACTAGACATCTTCTCTGCTACATTTTATCAGCTACAAATTATCTCAATCCAAAGTGTCGGCATCGAGTTGAAATGTATCATCCCTTTTCTAATAAAGGTTACTCTTAAACAAATCATACAATAAAACAGAGCATTAATAGCAATCCATCGATCTAGTCCACTAGTTCTGAGGCTCATAGAATGAATTGAACAGTTGAATTTCAAGTTCGTATCTTGCGTTAAAACATTTCCCTGTCACTTACAACATACACCTTTCAGCCTATGCTGCAGTTGCCACCTTCAATAATTTATTCTCAAAACTGTATACTATCATAAAGGAATCAAATTTAATCATTCCTATCAATCATTACAATTTCATTTTCGATTGACATGAGAAGCATTCATTTCCATCATAACATTTTGTATTTATACTGATCGTTGTACTGTTTATTAACATTTTAAGAACTGACCTCGCATGATTACCAAGGGGATAAACATAGCATATAGTATGACCTACATTGTTTAAATATGGGTTTCCCCTTCCTTTTTCTTGTTTCGTTATGTATTGTTTGTCTTCCCAGTCGAATCGTTCTAACGATCTTTAAAAAAGGAACCAATAATATATATTAGAAAGCTAGAATATAGACAACAAATAGAGCAAGCTGAACACACATCTCTTTAGCAAAATGTTTAGTTCGATCAACTGTGGATTATCTGAAGTTGAATTACTGTTTCCTTTCATGCTTACTTAACCTATTTTTCCGCCTTGATTGAAGGTTTTCATACTATTTAATCTCTTTATTTTTGTTTACATGATCATTATGACTATTATTTATGACAGGTATCTTGTTTTCTCGTTGTTGTTGACAATTTGTAGGATTTGGTGAAAGCTGAACTCGAAGCGGACCATGCTGAAGTCCCACTGGTATTGCAACCTCATGACTTCATCAAGAAACTTGCTGAAGCCGTTGAGCGGAGAAGAGGCTCTCAGTTCTACTAACAGTCGTCACCCTCAACCGCCTTACGACGCAATCAGTCGATCACGGACTCGACATCCTAAGCGGCATTCCTTGCCTTCTTGAAGCAGAGCTACTTCTTACATTACCGTTACATCTACCATTTTGAAGAGATCACAGAATGTGATAGTGTGAATATTAACATGATCATATCTTTAATTACAGCGTTTTACATTTTTACTTGTCGTAAAATGGAAGTCCACCCTGATATCAATTTGGTTTTTAATAGAAGCAGAAAAATAAGAGGGACAGGTCAGTGAAAGTTTGAGCAAATTCCAATTAAAAATAAGAGGTATTTTGTTTATAGTTGAGATCATTCAAACACAAATTGGCAACTCTGTGACGTATCTTGCGAGGTCCCCTCCCATTTGCTCTATGTACTAAAAAAAATCAGATAAAAAACTTTTCCCTTACCAGAAATTGATGGCGGGGTGGACTTCTCCTTTCATATCAATTCCAAACGTACCAGAGTAGCAAATACCATACATCTTCATATTGCTCCATGTCCCTGTAATTGAAATGTTCTCATTTGTTATGAATGTGTACACATAATCCAAATATTGTAGCAGTGTATCGTAATCATGTAAATAAAAATATGAACTTAATGGTCGATATAAATGTTTTAATACATATCTTCAAGCCGCATGAGACTAAATTCTACATACTGTTACATCGTGTGCTCAGATTCAGTGTTAACTGAGGGCATTTGTTTACAGAAAAATTGGCAACTGTAATTCTTCTGGTGCTCATATACTTGAAAAGTGGCAAACTTAGAAAAAATAGACGTATTATTTCGAAATACTCAGTCTTGTCAGCCACAATGCAATGAATTGAGTCATATTATTTGATCTTATATTTTATCAATTCTTTGCAATACATTGTCATCTAATTAAAAATGATAATAAGATTGTTGTTTATTTTCACAACAATATTTATTGTGTATGTCACCGAAAAGCATCATGTAAAACAACAATTATTTAAGAGCCTTGCTACTTCCCAATCACCAAGAAGAGTCATGGCTGAACAAGTCGGAAAAATAATTCACAAATAGTAATGAGGTATTACCCTTAATTGATGATTAAGTCTGAAATATGAATATGAATGCCAATCTGAAGAGGTTTTTGTTTCTACATTGATGACATTATGAGCATCGGTTTCATAGTTGTTGTTTTTTTACTGCTTTAAGAATAGAATCGGACAGAGACATACTTACAATTTTCTTGTTGCAATGATCAAAATCCAGACGTTTAAGCTTCATTATATAATGACCTTGCTTGGCACAAAATGACGATTTACTGAGTGTCTCAGTGCCTCACATGAAAGTGTAAATGCATAAGTGACCTTCAAATCTCTTGTTCTCTGTTCCGAAATTTACCAATATATTGATACTATATATTAGTGGTTAAACTATTTCGTCTAAATGTATATGTATTTTCTTATCTTTGTTATTTGTAGATCGCAATAAGTTGCTGTAAGTATTTGAAATATGTGTTTATAGATTTTTGATTTGCCAATTCGCCCTTGTAAATGCCGATACGAAATATTGATTGTAAATGCAACAATAACTTCCGACAATTTTCAGATACTATTCATAACAACTAGAATCTCTCAGCTTACTATCTTTACTTAATATGAAGTTATCAAGCTTGTGAATATATGACAGTGTACATGATATGTATAGGTCTAATTTGTTAATACTAATAGTCTGCTAAACATGAAGGGGCAAATTTGTAGGTTCTCTAAAGAGGAGAGTATGAACTGTCTTATGTAAAGCGTGCATGTAAATGAGTATACTGCCTAGTCAAATTGTTTATATATTTCACTGTATGAAATGATACGAGTGATGCATGTATATTCTAATGTTGATATCAATGCCTGTACAGACCATTGTACAAACCTTCACTTTATCATAGTCGTTTACAAGTCATAAAGGGACGGATTTTAGTCAAAATTTACTGTGTAATTTAGTAATGAAAGGATTAGAATATAGAGGCTGATAAATTATAATCTGTTATTGTGAGACGATTTGACGATATGTCATACTGAATGTGTTTTTTAGATTTAGTCTCTATAAATATAATAGGTCAGTGTGCACTTTTAGAAATGTAAATCTGTTTGGCGGGCATCCATTTCCACCCTTCTGCCGGGTAGCGTAGCTCTTCTTGTTATAACAAATCTGAACTGATTGAAAAAATGTAATCATTTGTATTCAAAGTGCTGGTTCACAATAAATGATATGTAAATATATGGATATAATCTTGTTTGTCTCATTTAAAGCTAAAAAAAAACACATCCTGATTTCGAGAGTAAGTGTGACATTTTCAGAGAGGATGATATTATTAATATACGGTTACAAAAATAATGTCATCTTTTATCCATGATACCTGTCATGCCTCTTTGTTAGATTAAGTTTGATCATATAAACTGCAAGCTTGGAGAACTAATAAAGAAAAAATCTATAACTAAATAAAACTTTCATTGATCCACGATATGGTTTCGGATTTCTTTGGAAATGGTGGCAGTTTCTTCGTGAATCAGGAATTTTAGCCGATGAGGTCACATAATAATTATTAATAGTCAACCTCACTTCAAAATTCTTTGTGTTTTTTCTTTTTCTATTAATGTTCTATTGGTTGTAAGTTTGCAGTTTACTCATTAGAAAAAAGTAATTATATAATAAATATTAAAGACAAGTATAAAGATGGAAATCGGAGAGAGAGAGAAAGAGAGAGAAGAAGAAAGAGATATAGAGAGGTGAAGGAGTGTGTGTGTGTGTGTGTGTGTGTGTGTGTTTGTGGGGGGGGGTAATCAGGATTCGAATTCAAGCCAAATGCTAAGGCATGGCATTTTGGACACAATCGTCTCTCTCTACACGGGACTAGTTTGCCAAGATATCTCAATCCATGCAGTACATACTATTATGGTTCAGGCGCCTTTTAGTAAGATTAACATATGTTATTGTGTACACTGCCTGCTAGCATGACTGGTTATATTGCGTCGTAGTTAAAAAATAAAATTAGGGATTTCCCTAACATTTGCGCAATATCGGCCTTAGCTTGTCAAATGCAGCCAACCATACAGTGGATAAGCTGCGGGCTGATGAGAAGAAAAGAACCAAATTAACAGTGTAGACTCTGATAAACAGAATAGAGGTAAACAAATGCATTGTATGCCCACGTCACACCGATGACACAGGAATCAGACCGAACGAAAGACCGAATATATGATAACAATGTCCCCGAAATGCCAATAATTTAATTGATTGGTTTGGATTCGGTTGAGCCGTGTGACAAGGGTATGATGATATATTGAAAGGCAAATTCGTCATGTCCTTGGCAAAGATTTCTATAATATGCTATGGCTAGCAGGATTTAGAATTTAAACAAATCTTAGATTAAGACATTTGATATTTAGGGCAACTTCACGTCACGTTTATAACGTATGTGCCATCAGGCCATGATAGAAGCCAATATATAAGAAACTTTAAAACATTCAATAGTTTTACCACTTTTAATAACTTACTTTATATGCGGGTCAAGCTCGCTATCCATAAGGACCGCTATTCGTAAGGACCGCTATACACGACGCGCGACTAAATGAATAGACTCTGAGGCCTGTTATAAATAGCGGTCCTTATAAATAGCGAGCAAATTTTAGTTCAATCGAGATCAATACATGTTACTAGATGGGGGAATCTCCAACTGGCATTTATGTGCGATGTCACACGTACGCGTAACGCATGTCACACACTATAATGATATCTCCATTCGATTTGTGCACATAACTAAGCGAAGTGTCGATTTGTCTGGATTTTGAAATAATGGAACAGATATTCATTTACAGGGGGACATAAAAACAAGTAAAAGTATATCACCCATAACATATGTAATGTCACTTACGATGGCATAGCCATATTAATATGGCCTTGCCATCATAAGTGAGAAAATTGTTTTCTTTTATTTTGTGCTTAAATTAGACAACTTTAACTGTCTAGGCTTTCCGCGAGCGGTTTCATTGGAATTAATCGAGAAATTCCCCTCGCTAGCATGTACAAAAAAATAAGCGGCCCGCGTATGGGGGGTAATCAGGATTCGTATCCAAACCAAATGCTTATACCACAGAGCATGGTATTTTGTACACAACCGTTTCTCTCTATACACGTGAGTAGTAAATTAGTTGTTACTCTCCAAAGATATCTCAATCCATGCTTTACATACTTGGTATTATGTATCAGGCGCCTATGAGTAAAATTAACCAATGTTATTATTAACACTGACTACTAGTTTGACTGGTTATATTGCGTCATAGTTTAAAATAAAAATAGGGCTTTCCCTTCGATATTGTGTAAGTTCGGTCACAGATTGTCAAATGCGGCTAACCATAATATAAACCGCGAGCTGATAAGCAGACAGGAACCAAATTACCAATGTAGACTCTGATAACAGAACAGAGGAAAACAAATGCTGTCTATGCCCACGTCACACCGATGACAAAGGAATCAGACCGAACGAAAGACCGAATATGATTACATTGCCACCAAATGGCCAAGAACTGACAGGTGTGGATTCAGTTTAGCCGTGTGACAGGGGTATGACGTTATAGGAAGGCAAATTTGTAATGTCCTTGCGAAAATATTTCTACAATATGCTATGGCTAGCAGGAAAACAAAGAAAACAAACAGACAATCCAAAATGAAAGATTGTCAATATTTACGACAACTTCCGTGACGTTTATACAATACGTTTCATCAAGCGGTGGTAGATGCCAAGATATAAGAAACTAAATAGATTTTCTTTCTTACAACATAGCTTATATCTATAACCATTTTGTTCAAAACACTCAATTATTTACCCAATTGTGATAACTTACATTCTATACGATGACCTTACTGAGAAATACCTTTAAATCTCTTTTACACTATCTACCTGAAACTAAGCAAATATTCCAGAATTATAAGGCCTACTTTTTATTAATTCTCTCATCTCACTCTACCTTTGCAAATGACTTCCTCTTCTTCAATTTCAGTTATTAAGAATGAGGAACAACCTGCATTGACATTGACACAAACCAGCCTTCTATGTTTATTCCTTCTCGGACTGTCATAGCATGTGTGAATACTCGACGACGGTAATCACAGAGATCTGCAAATGTACACTTTTCATGAAACACGGTCAAATTTGGGTCCATCGTTTCACCATTCACCCAAAAGTGTATCGAATATGTTTGACAAATGCCGTTTATTTAGCATTTAATGTTACAATTTATACACAGAAATGAAGTAAGCGATGTAGCACAACCCCATGCCATTACTGGATATATATTAATTGACAGAATTCATGCATTAGATAAATCGAGTTCTATGATCTATCGAAATACCAAAGTAAATTATAATTCTTGCTTGTTTGCTGAAATTTCCCCTCAAAAAGGAACAAACTATTCCAAATTGAGGCTAACCTTCGCCCACCCCTCGATGCACACGCAAACAATCACATGTGCTGCTTCAAAGATCTGACTATCGTGTATTTCACAATAATATTTGTTGGACAAAGTTTAGGGAATCTTTCAAGCATGTTACAAAATGAGGAACACCGATGTGTAAATTCAACACAGTTAGCCAACAAACGTGCCATGAAATAAGTTGTACGTTTCTGCTCATCTTCCTATATGAGAAACTAACGCTGTTCAGCTGTGTGCTTAAGTATTCTTTATTCCACGGTGTTGGATAGTATTGGATAGTATTGGATAGTATTGCATAGTATTGGATAGTATTGGATAGTCATTTTGATCATGGAGGATAAGGAGCCGCTTGAAAACGACGGTCAAGGTGGAATCATCTTCCATAGAGGATATCTAATCCAAGGCGAGAATCAGACAGTGGAGGGCGGATTAACCCTTGTATTCCCTGTAAGTACAACTGGAGCCAAAAAAATATACATATTATTTTATGTTTGTGATATTTCTAGCGGCAAGGATATCATATTTCAATGACATTAGTATAGTTGACAAATAAACAATGACATTAATCGAAGTAAATCAAATCAAATAAGAATGGTCCTAATGACAGTGATAATGACGGTACTAATTAGAATCGTGTAGGTGGTGGTGTTGATTGTGATGTTTTTTTTTAATATTAAATATAAGTTATAAG